>VDFB02262692.1:0-11866 GCA_007258455.2 Sequoia sempervirens | reverse complement strand
AAGTTCCCTATTATGGAAATTTTTGAATCTAAGCTCTGAGCTTGAAACCTTCACTTCTTCCTTGTAAATCTGAACCTTCACTCTTGGATCAGATCTTGTGATGAATCTACAAAACAAGATTGTTGTTTGTTTGTGGAACGGGATTTGACTCGGTCAAACCCCAAGTTTGGTAGTTAAACCTTGATGAAAAAGTATAGATTTGAAACATAAAATGTGTGTGCAAGCCCTAATCCTAAGTGTGTCTAAGATCAATAAAGCTTAAAATGAAAAGAAACCTTATTCAAGTGTGTTAGAATAGGATCCCTACATGAATATGAACAATGATGACCTACTTTGGGAGATCTCAAATCACCCCAATAATTCAAAAAATTAAATATACCTTCCTTTAGGCAGAAAGTAGAATGATAATAGAAGATGGAACCACTTAGGAAACAAGTCATTAGGCTTGGTTCAATGTCTTGGTGCATCTCCCAAAACCTAGAATCCATCATGATCCTCCACAGGCATCTATCATCACTCTTTGACAATGCTTAATCTTGTTGACAAAACAAGCTTGAAGACCTACAAAAAAAAATAGACTATTGTTCTAAGACTTCACTTTTGAATGCTTTTTTAACTTCTCCTTGCTTTTGAATATGAATACTTGTGATCTCATGTGAATTTCTTTTCCTTGCTAGTGTAAAATGAATATAAAACTTAGTTTTATATGCTTCCATTCTAATTTTCCAATTATTAAATCCTGAAAGCCAACACTTAGAATTTGAATTTAGGACCTTAAAATGATGCCAAAAAAATTTCTTAAGTTGAGTTTTATGCATCTAAAGATGACCCATTCACCCATGGGAAAAAGGTTCCTAACCTAAAAATTTAGGACCTAAAAAATGTCTAGGCATTAATTTAATTAATAGCATTTATTCAATATGGGTTATAATATTGAGAAATAAATAAAATAGGAATTAGGATGTATAATAATGGGTATTATGGGCCCATTAATGATGTTTTAAAATGCATAAATGTAAGGTCACTAAAATAGGTCCAAATTAAGTGTGAAATTATACTTTCTCTTAGAAAGGAGTACAATTTTCTACATGAAAAGAACATTTGTTGTGATCCTTGATTTGGTACCAATTGATGTTGGGACATGAGTTGAAGATTTCCTTGATTTTGTAACAATGGATTGTAGGATATTGTTTGATGTTTTGATGTGTATTGAATACCTTTGTTTTGAGATCCTAAATAGAGCAATACTTGAGGACCTTGCGGTTGTTGAGGTATATTTTGAGAGTTCCTTGAGGTGGTTTAGCACTGTGATACATGTTGTGACCCTTGAGGTGGTTGGATTTGAATTTTAGGACCTTGTGGTTGTTGAGGTATGTTTTAAACACTTTGTGATTGTTGGTTTTTACTTTGAAGACCTTGTGAAGCTTGATACCCTTGTGGTTGTTGTGATATGAGTTGTGAACCTTAGGATTGTGGATCTTGTATACTAGGAATAACATGTAATATGGGTGGAACATTGGTATTAGCATTTGGTATACCCACATTTTTATAATTTCCTATACTTTGGTGCTTTCCATGTTGACCCATAATATTAGATGAATCCACCCTATGATTATGGGTTAGCTTGGTACATGTAATGAATATGTTTGTGGAATAGATTGAATGATGTTATTTACCAAGGGTGCATTTTGAGAACATTGACCGATGTTTCGACAAGGTTGACCCAAGGATGCAACATTTGACAAGGGTTGTTTCCTAAGTGTGTCTAGATCAAAAGTAGAGGGAAGTTTTGTTCCTTGTTGTGCAAGTGTGAGCATATATTGAGTAGGATTTTAGCTTAACATTGTGTTTATAAGTTGATGAACCCTAGGTTCTTGTTGCTTTTTAAGTAACTCTCTAATGGTAACTTCATGGGGTTTTCCCACAATATCATCTATTTAAAAACTTGTTTCATATGATGAGTGAAATGGTGTCAGGTTTTTTGGTGGAGTGGAAAATCCTCTAGGATTAAAATCAAGTATCCCAAAGGTAGGTTCACTAGAAATTTTTATGATGGGTATGTTTGAACCACTAGGGTTTAACTCCATATTTTTCTTATGTTGTGCCCTTGTTGTAACCATAAAACATGTATAAAACTTAGGAGTTGTGTGTTGTGAATCAAATTGTTTGAATTCTTTAGTTGATTAAAATCTATTTAACAAAGACCCCCTAATAGGTTTTAGAACAATGATGTATGATGTTGTGAAGAGATGAATGACATGAAACTTTCAATTTTTTACCATAACCTAGACTCAAGTTTGATTGATGTGTTTTGATCATAATTTTTATGAACTTATAAAACTTGAGAGTAGACTTGTGACTTCAAGGTAAAATTGTCCAAAAAATATGTGCACTAATTCAACTAAATGTCTAGAAACATATTGTTTCTAAACATAGAGTTAAAGTAGTTGATGTTTGAAAACTTAGTCTAAGGAGTTTGCTGCAAAATTTTTCAAGTTGTTATGTGAAGTTAGATGTTGTAATGTTGATGTTGATCCATTTTAAAAACTTAAGATATATATTTTACAAGACCAAGTGATTTTGATTAAAAAAATATCTTCTATGATGTGTTAATGGTTGATACTTAAGAATTGATTTGATAAAAATAATAATGAGCATAACATTCATTGCTTGTATATTTTGACTCAAGTAACACAAGTGAATTTTGATTATGGGTCAAGAATGAATAAATAATTCATTGATCATTCATTTCAGTATGTAGCATACAAATAAGATGTGGATGCATAACTACCTAAACATAACTTCCTGAATAGTTGATGACAATGGGTATAAGCAGCTGGGTATGTGCAGGATCATGATGGGCCAAAAAGTGGCGATATGATGGGTATTTGCAGTATGTATTGATGACTTTTTTTCCCAAAAATTAATGAAACCAAAATGTTTTTAAAGGATATTCTATTTCCACCAATATAAATTATTATTTACTGAATTCAGAATAACAATTATTATTCATTTTCCATTTGAATTATGACTAAAGTCTTCATTGACAGGCTGATTGAAAAACATCTATAGCTTTCAAATGGTATCACTTTTTTTGAATCCAAAATATGTGTCACATTCTATGCTTTGCATATATAGGATTAAAAAAAGAAAAAAATGAATTTCATGAAGTTTTGACCTCGCTAAGTGTTGATGTACTCGCTTTTATATTTTTTAAAAAGTTATATTGTAAAAATCATAATTAATTATTTACTTGGAAGTCAACAAAAAAATAGGCATCACATCAGGACATGAGTCTTCTACTTATATCTAAAATATTTACATAAAAAATTACTCATTTTATTGTATAGGTGGCCGACAGACACCTACTTCTGGCTCTTTCCAAATTTAAGTATCACTTACATTGAAATTTCAATTTTCAATTAAATAGATTTATATTTTTGCAAAAAAAAATAAACCCTAGTATTTGTAGAAACTAAATCTCACCCTTGTACAAAATTTTATTCTACATATGTTTGAAATAATATAGATAGCTTATTCAAATTTTACATCAAGTTGCCTAAATCCATTTTTCTAATTTTTTTTTTCCACTTGTGGCTCGTCTTTCCATGATGATCCCGCGACACACATCTATGGGTTGGCTACTGCCTTAGAACCTACCTACCACCCACCATACAATGTAATATGCTAATATTTTCCAACATTCCCCCCATTAATGCATTGTTCCTATAAATGTATCCCATAAAATATTTAATTCACTTTATTAAGGGACCCCCATTAAGGCTTATATACCAAAACTTGTTGATTACAATATATATATATATATACATCTTTGTGAAGATCAACCTTGAAAAAATAAATCCTGAATCAGGTGAAGCTCCATCAAGCTATCTCATGACCCTTGGAAAGGTGTATCCCCTAGTTAAATTCCTGAGTTCTTCCTCCCATGAACTCCTAAATCACAAATTCCTTAATTATTTGACAACAATCCATATTGAGCTCTCCAAACACATGGCTCTATCAAGTTGTCTGATGACCCTCAAAAGGGTATAATTCTTGATCATAGCCTTGAGTGCTCACAAGAAAACCATCCATACTGAGCTCTACACCAAAAAACTTAGCTATCTCCAAAAATCAAACTTCACAATATATGTATTCTTCAAATCTTCCAGCAACAACAAGGAAAAGCCAAAAACTTAAAGAAAAAAATGCTTCTCATGCAAAGAATCATCTCAAAGTGAGAAGCTATGAGATGAGAGAAATTCCTCCATCCTTCAGTGCCACTGGCCTCCAATAGATCCTATTAGTTCTTGTTCTCCAAAAAATAGCACCAAAAGAAGTATTGCAACCTTTGATGGAGGAGTAATAGATATAATAGACTCTTGACCAATCACTCCATTGATATACTCATAATTCAAAGCTTCCACTAGAGACATGTAATTATCACCATTAATATCCTTACCTACCATAGGTATACACTCTCCAAAATCCAAGTCAAGACAAATAATATGTATGGCCATGATAAAAAAACTGACTAACCAATGTGAATGTCTAAATTACAAATCACCAGTCACTCACAATCTCCATAACATGACATTAACCAAGATTAATAGAATGAAAAACAATCATATTCAACCATTTGCATACATAAAATTACTCAACATGAGATGATGCAACTAAAATCTATGATCTCATATTCTCAATGACTCTACTAATAACTATGAATGAACTTCTATAGCATTTCAAATTTTTCTAGATAGACAAATATATCACTCTTCGATCTACACACAACAAGTGCCTTCAATTTCTTTCAAACACCCAATTCAAATCTTAACTTTCTCCATGCATCTTAGGAGGTGAGTGAACAAGAAAATGCAAACACTAAAGTACAATGGCTTGCCCTTAACAAACTTTAGCAACCTCCAAAATAGAATTGTTTTGTTACTCCAAAGACCTCCTTTCCTCTCTAGTTTGAATGCCTTAAACAATAGATTTTAGGCTTAGAAGTTAAACAAAACAAAACTTTGGTTTCCTTTTCACATTCAATGGCAATGCTACACGAAAATGAAAAAGGATCAATGCTTCATCAATCTCATCTTTCTTCTTTATTGCATAAGTATTTAAAGATCCATAGGAAAAATTGATGAACTCATCTACAAGATATTCAACAATTGTTTTAATATTTTGGAATGCACTTTTCTGAAAACTAATAGTAATAAGATAGACTACTTGATTACCTTTTTCAATGATTGATAGATTGCATAAATATTCCACAATGAAAGTTGCAATTGAAGAACTCGAGCTTTTTTGCAATGATGGAACACTACCACCTTGTCTCGTGATCAAAATATTAAGTATCTCTCCATACCTTAATCCTTGATTGTTTGGCCAAAATAATTTTCAATTCCTTTGTATGGCTCAAAGAGTCAATCAGACTTCAACAATTCCTCCTAATTCTGGATTAACAACTTGACACCTTTTATGAGAGCAACCATAATTTTGGAAACATTAACAAAAACATCTTCTATCAAAGAATCAATTATGAAACCTTTCACACCTTTCTCAAAAAAACTTATGTGGGCTTGATCTCTGTTTCCCACTAAACAAAAGTATTAATTTTCCAAAATTTTGTACTTGTATCCCATATGCTTTCATATATAAAGGCATGGAAGTGAAGCCAAAACCATGTCATCTACTGTCAAATGTTCTTTCACCATATGTGAAGAATTTATAACCAAAACTCAGTGATAACCAAGTTGGAGCTATAATCGGCCCATAGCTCTTTATTGCTTCTCTACAGATTCTCCTTCACACATCCTTTCCTAGCACTTGCAAGCATCACACCCAGGATTTTTCATGAAACAGAGGATCTTCAAATGTCCAACAATGCTCGGTATTTTAAAAACATAAAATACAGTCCAGACATAGCTATAATATCATATGTGGGTCAAGAATGCATAAAACATTGATTGATCATTCGTTTCAGTATGTAGGATACAAATAAGATGCAGATGCATAACTACCTAAATATAACTGATTGAATTGTTGATGACAATTGGTATAAGCAGTTAGATAGTTTAGAAACCTACCTGCCACCTACCATCGAATGTATACGCTAATACTTTCCAACATTGATAAGATCAAGATGTTGAAAAATATGGACATTGTGATGCTTGATGAGTGTTATAAGTGAGCCACAATTGGTTTTGTCTCAGTATAATTTTTTTTGCAAATGTAGATTTTTTGGAATCAGAATACAACCAGTTTTATTTAAAAATTGTTTATTGTTTGATCAAATTATGCAAAAGCACTAAACTATCAAGCAAAAGAACTACATTGTTCTACAAAAGTGTCAGTATTTTGTAGAAGTGTTGATGTTCAAACAAAAGTGTCAGACTACTAAAAAAAAAAGTGCCGTTGAAAAAAAAATCATGGAAAATGCATCGATATGTGCAAAAATGTTGATGTTCAAATTGAAGCATCATTTTAATAAAAATGGAAGCACTAATTTATGAAAAAGTATCACACTGTCAAGAAAATACGTCAGTCTACTCAGGGGATCTTTAAAAGGTCCATTTTACCTAATTTGTTTGAATTTGCAAGTTGACAAACACATAATACAACATGTAAACTAACTCGGTGAGGTGATAAGATGATTGTGTGAGTTCTCTTTCCACAAGAATTCAATAAAATTGTATCATTGGTTTAGCAAAAATAAGACATGTCAGTCAAGTACAACCTAGCTAGTAGTAATAAAGGAACATCTCCTCATAATAGGCTTACCACTAAAAGGTTAATCCATATCCAAGGAGTGGATGAATAGGGTATGTCAAGGTCATGTACCACCTTGACACCCCTAGCCTTGAAAGAGTGTGAACTCTAGAAAGACATCTTACACCTCAACCAGGGATCGTATATGTTAAGTAACTTGTCAAGATGATGCTATCTCGATGCACTACTATGACTTAACACAATGGCCAACTAGTCTTAAGCTTCTAAATACAATGTCTCATAGTGACTCGATGAATAGCCATGGTATAATGTCAAATGTGAGACACTAAAGCCTCTAGTCAACCCTAATGTGGTCTATACACCCACATTTGAATTGACACACATGGTATACATGAAAGGATAGTGCTACTAACTTTTTCCTTTGCAATTTTTATATAGACTACCTGAACATGTGTTGGAAGTTGTCTAATGAAATCATTGAAATGTTAACTAAGAATTCCTTAAAAGCACAAAATATCATGAAATTGATGAAGGGGTACTCTCAGCTCTGATACCACTTGATGAAGGGTTCTCCTCTTACAGGCCAAAACTCACACACACAGCACACAGGTTTGCACAACAAAATGCAAGAGCAACCAAATATTTTCTTTTATTATTGAAATGACATTACAATCTTAGTACATGGGCTATCTCATTACATCATTTTCAAATCTACAAATCTGATCCAAAATCTACTCTAGGCTCTCATGGCCTTACATTCAAGTCTCTCAGCCCTAGCTTCTCTCCTCCTTCCTCATCAGCTCTCTTCTTCCTAACTAGCCCCCCCATCTTCTTGTCTTGATGTTTTATATCCTTTTCTCCAACAAGAAATTTTCTTTCATTATAACCACATCAACTATCTATGGTTTCTTGTAATTTGATCTTCATTTAATTCTTTCACTCATTTTTCCCTAGTACCACTACTTCCTCCAATCAACAACTAGAATGGTTTCCTTGTCTTTTTAGTCTTCTCAAACATGCCATCATTCACCATCTTTGCACCTCACCATCAGATACACACTATGTTATTGGGCTGAGGCAATTCCATGTCACACTAATATTCACCCTCTCACTGATCACCATCCTCATCAACATTCACAATTCCCAACAAAGACATGAATTGAACTATCATCCAATTGCATATTGCCATCTTTCCATCCATGTCACCACCACTTCATCGTTAATTATTCACTACAATACCGCCAACACCGCTCTATTGCAATCCTTCCAAATTACCATTGTGGGGCTCGCGAGTTACCGCCATACTACTAGCCTCCTACATGAACTATTGTGGGCTTGCAATTTTCATCCCCCATACCACAACCTCCTTGAAAGTTTGTTACAGGGTTTTGGGTTGTCCTTTTATCAACTATCGAATGAACTCCTCATGATCTCATGTTGAAACATGTTTTTCTACTTGATATCAAAACATCAAAGGGACACGTATTCTCATTAGGCCAAAGTATCGCCACTACCCCAATACACCTTATTGCTCTATCAAAGGGAATTCAAATGTAGTCTCATCGACAAGTGAACCTCCTTCCAAAGTGACTTCCTTATGCCTATTTACTACTATTTGTTAAGGTTTAGACAAATTGGAGCAGTAGACATTAACAATTATATGCAGATTTAATAACCCAGAAATAACAATGAAGAATGATGCAAAAGAGATCAACACAAAAAATTAACGTGGTTCACCCAATATGGGCTACATCCACATAAACTCGACCACCCAATGAGTTTATTATCTAGTGCAAAGCAGATTACAATCTTGTGAATTAGACACACCGCAACTTACATCCCAACCACTTATAACAAGCTTTTTGGAAGCTTCCAGAATTTTTCATTTGATGTGTCAATAGGAAAACCTTGATGTGTTAATGAGGAAATTATTTTTTGGGGGCTACACCCCAAAACCCTTGTTATTGAGGGTTACCACCCCCAAACCCTTGCTCGGGGCCTAGCCTAGCCTCAATCTCTAATGGGGATACATTATGAGTGTACAATATTTGCATGATCAGTTGCAACATATTAACAATATACCACTTGGAGACTAATCAGGCTCCACACCAAACAATCTACCACTTGAAGATTGATCCTGGATGACACCACTACACTTGGAGCTCCTAGTGGATCATAGGTCTGACTAGTTTCTTATATCCACCATTATTAGTCATGAAGGCCAATGGAAACTAATAAGGAAATCCAGTTGCTCCCATGTAACTACCTTTGTGAACATATTTGTAGGATTCTCAGTTGTGTGAATTTTCTCTAGCTTTAACTATCCATCGTCCAAAACTAACTAGATGAAATGGTATCTGAGTTGTATATGCTTAGTTTTTGAATGCAGAGCTGAATTCTTAACAAGATTAATGTCACTCTAGCTATCAATGTACAAAGGGATATCTTCTTGTCACTGTCCCAATTCCTCTAGAAAATTTTGTAACCAAATCATCTCCTTACTAGCTTCCATAGCAACAACATACTCAACTTCAGTGGTTGAAAGTGCAACAACCTTTTTCAGCCTTGAAATTCAACTTATTGTAGTACCTCCTATAGTAGAAACATACACTGTAGTACTCCTCTTGCTATCAATATCACTTTCCAGATCAAAGTAAACATATCTTTTTAAAGCAAAAATTTTGTTCTCCCAAACATAGTTTCCTTTGAAGTAGTACCTCCTCAACATTGGAGAATCTAGTTTACCACATTCCAATGTTCCATTCTTGAATTACTCATATACCTGCTCACAAATCCCGCTGCATGTGCAATATCTGGCCTTGTGCATACCATTGCATACATCAAGCTACTAACTACTAATGTATATGTTATCTTATACATTTTTTCTTCCTCCTCTTGTGTCTTTGACACATCTCCTTAGTCAACTTAAAATGACTAGAAAATTTCAACTACTTCTTTTCATCTCTACATGTTTTCAACACCTTTCTTACATACACACTTTTGAGAAAAAAAAATAATTTATTTTTCATGTCCTATGTGACCCTCATACCAAGGATTTGTTTTGTAGTACATAAATCCTTCATAGCAAATGAATTTGATAATTTATGCTTAATTTCATTAATATGTTGCACATTAGACCCAACAACAAGCATGTCATCAACATAAAGCAACAAGATAATATAGCTGCCATTATCCAATTTCTTAAAATAAACACAATAATCAGAATGACATCTTTCATAACCTTGTTCAAACATAAAACTATCAAATTTCAAATATTGTTGAGGTAATTTTGCTTCAAGTATACAAACTCTTTTTAGCCTACAAGCACTTCCTCCTCCTTACCCCTTTGACTTCATATCCTATTGTTACAGCATGGCTATTTCCTCTTCCAACTCTTAGTTGAAATGTTTTTTCATATCTAATGCTCACGATGCAAGTCTTTCGCAGCCACAAGACTTAAAATGGTTCTAATAGAAGTCATCTTTACAACCAAAGAAACCATTTCATCAAAACCTATACCTTTTTTCTATGCAAAACCTTTTACCATGAGTCTAGCCTTATATTTTTTCTTGCCTCCATCTTCTTCCTTTAACCTCTAAACCCATTTATTTGGAAATTCTCTTTTACTTGCAGGAAATTGGACTAAGTCCCAAGTCTAATTTTGTAGCAAGGAATCCATTTCCTCCTTTATGCCTAGCTCCCACTGCTTTTTGGTATCTACTTGCATTGCTCTTCATAACCTTCAAGTTCACTAGAATTAGTTAATAATATAGAATATAATGATGGAGAAATTTTTTTTGGAGGTCTAGTTATCCTTGTAGAATGTCTAACACTTGCAGGAGTCTATGGGATAACTTATTGTTGTTGAGCATCAAGTACCACTAGCATTTTATTTTTTTTAATCTCATCCAACACCACATATTCCTTTTTGGCATGTTTATGCTTCTTTTCCTATAGCCCATCCTTATACACGACCTTCTCATTGGATATAACATCTCTACTCCTAATGATTTTATGATTTTCATAATCCCATAATCGATAACCAAATTCATCTACTCCATATCCTATGAAGGTACATTTCTTAGACTTAGCCTCAAGCTTGGTTCTAATTTCAATATCAACATGGACAAAAGCTTCACAACCAAAGGTTTTCAAAAATGAATAGTTTACCTTTTTATCCATCCATGCCTCATCTGGAATGCCACCCCATCCAAAGGATTTGAAGGTCCTCTATTTATTAAATAAATAGTGGTATGTACAACATCTGCCCAAAACTGTAAGGGTAGTCCAACATAATATATCATGCTCCTTGCATGCTCCATAATGATCCTATTCATCCTCTTAGACACACCATTTTCTTGTGGGGTTCTAGGAACTATTTTCTACCTATGGATTCCATTGTATGAATAATAATTTTCAAATTCTTTATTGCGATACTCACCTCCATTATCAGATCTGAGACACTTCAACTTTTCTCCTATCTCATTCTCAACCAAACCTTTTCACTTATTAAAAGTTTCAAATAATTTTGATTTTTGTTTTAGGAAATACACCCATGTTTTCCTAGTTGCATCATCAATAAAAGTAACATAATAACAAGATCCACCAAGAGAAGATACCTAAGTAGGTCCCCATACATCTAAATGCACAAGCTCTAATTTCTCACTCTTCTTCTCTTTCCCAAATTTGAGAAATCAGAATCTTTTTTTTTTTCCATAAACACAATTATTGCATAACTCCAAGTAAATCTGCATTAGACCTACTAGCAACTTTTTGGAGTGAAGGATCTTCATCCCTTTCTCACTCATGTGCCCAAGTCTATGGTGCCACAATTTTGTTTATGTTCCTGCAGCAAGTGCTCTAACTATCTTAGTAGCAATTGTTTCTATAGTAGCTAAGGTAGAATAAGTATTACCAATACAAAAATACAATGTGCCTACCTTTTCACCTTTGGCTACTACTAATGCACCTTTAGTGACCTTATAGACTTTGTCTATAAAGGTAACTATGCAGCCATCACTACCTAGTTGTCTTGCAGAGATTAATTTTCTTCTATAATTTGGAACATGCCTTACCTCCTGTAGCAACCATTCATTTCCATTTTGCAACTTAATTTTTATTTTTCCTTTTCCAA
>VDFB02262691.1:0-13306 GCA_007258455.2 Sequoia sempervirens | reverse complement strand
TCCTAATCCTTTTGTTGCTTAACACTATCCTTGCATTGTTGTGTATCCTCAACAATGTTATCATCATCAATCCATAAATCATATCAATCAACCCTAGCTTGGTTTTCAACAAAATATCAAAATAGATCATTGATATTATCACACATATCCATATCCAAATCATCAAAATCATGCGAAAAATCCAAAAACATTCAAAACATCAAAAAATCCAAAAACATCTAAAACATATCAAAATCCAAAAATAAGTCAAAAAGTCAAAAAAAATCAAAAACATGGTATTCAAAGTACATAGTCTCTGAGCCTAAACATAGGCAAGGCTAATCTTTGATGAGCCCCCGAGACACAAAATCCAAAAACATTCGTAAATCTCATAAAACACCAAAAACATTGAAAAATTTGAAAATCAAACATTTGTAAAACATCTTGGAAAAAATACCAAAAATAGCTTCAAAACATTTCAAAACATCAAAACATCCTAATATTTGAAAAATCCATCCATCTCTATCTCACTTTCACCTACAATAAACATCCGCTCATAATAAATCATTATCACCCTCAACCTTTGGTGGAATAGTCAAAAACAAGTCTAGCAAACCGAAAGTGAAAACTCAAACATCAGGGTCTCAAGTCTAGGTCAGTACGTAAACAAGTTGGTCAACTCTTGGTATTAATAGCCTATCATCCAAATCCAACTAAAATAATATGATAATGCCCTAGGATGCATCCTTCTTCCTATAATGGACATCAACATTAGGCATCACCATAGTTTAGTCTCGGCTAGCGGTATAAAGAACATTAGCTTGTTTGTTTATTTGATCTTTTCCTTTTCACTTATCTTATTGTGCTCATTCCGATGACCTCTCGATGATGTCCAAACAAAAGGATTTAAAGAGAAAGGAATGGGGAAACGATCATTATCTTTTTATTTGCTATGCTTGTAAGATGTTCTTGCAATATAACCTTGGTCATGTGTGCTTTGTTTGGCTTGTAGGGAGGATGTTTCAGGTGTCTTGTTGACCACATAGGAAGGATTTCCTTTCTATGTTTTGGCCCGAGATGTTTGGAATATCCAAACTACATTTTGAATAAGGTTCCATATACCAGGTGTGAACAAGAGTACTCCTATCTGATTTTCAAGTCAAAGTCCATCACACTAGGTGCAACGCCATCCTGGTTTTTTTACCTTGATGCATCGTTCTTGTGTGTGTTATCAAACATAAGGTAAGTAGTCCTTTTAAAATCTTAATTCCTGATAAGCAGATCATCATCATCATCATCATCCTCATCTCTAATAAAGTCTCACAGATCATGGACTTGTTGGATCCTCTTTTCATCATCTCATTTCTTCTATCCTCTTTTCACGCTAACATAATATCATGTCCATCATGCATCCGCAAACCATTAGCATACATACATCTCACAATCATAGCATATCACATCATCCATCTCACATGCATTGCATCATCATTTAAGATGTTTAGGATAATATAGATTTGTTATTCTCTACATCTTAAAACCATCTCATTTGCATCATCATCATAACCATCCATACGCCCATCTTAAACCTCTTTGTCACAAGATCAACCCCCAAATCAAAATTTTCACTTGATCTCTTGAGGGGCAGTACCAAGATACTTTTCCGGCCAAGCATTCAAAAAATTAAATTTTTGAATTTTGATCTCAATGGCAGTTATTTGAACCAATGTAGCATGCACATTGCTTCAAAGAGGGCAAAACGTAGACACTAAAAATATAATACTAATTGATCCTATACACCCAATCCTGATTACTAACACCAATTCATCTTGAATCATCTCCTTTGCTAGTCATTTAATTGAATACCCCTTATTTAATTAAATTCATCACATTTTATCTCTTAATTAAATAAATCAATTTTATCTGATCAAGTCATCATCTCATATTAATTAAATAAATCACTTTATTTAATTAATCCTATAGTCCCTCTTTTAATTAAATAGTTTAGTTTATTTAATTAATCTCTAAGGTTACCTCCCTTAAATTAAATAAATTAATCTTTATTGATTTAATCTAACACCATCCTCTTTAATTAAATAAATCAAACTTTATTTAATTAAGTCTAAATCCATTATTCCTCTCATTTTGATTTATTTAAATCCTAAAATCCAAATCAAATTGTCAAACCAGCTAACCCCCTTTTAAATTAATCAAATCCTAATCTTAATCCATCAAATCCTCTAGCTTTTGCAACTGGCTCATGAAAATCAATTTAATTAATTAATAAATCTTCATTTTTCTTTCAAAAAGGCATCAAGGATGGAATATTCCCCAAATTTAAAATCTCTCCCCAAAAGTACTTGTCCATCCAACAAGGCATTAAAGGCCTCTTACATGTCCTTTTCTTGAGCCAAGTGACATTTAATTCATTTCTTCTCTCCCTCCAACTTCACTTCTCCAAATTTAAAATTTCCACCTAATTGCATTGATGTGCACATTCATCCAAATGTACTCCACCTTTGTTCACTAACATGTTGACAAGTGGCATTGTGTTATTGGTTGGTGTTTGATCACACATTCATTCATTTTTCCTCATCCTCCATCATTATCTTCTATAAATAGAATGCTCTCATTTGGATTTTGGATCTACAAGTTCATCCACAACTTCATGCAACATCATTATCTTCATTTTTTGAGCAAAGTTCATCCATTTTCATAGTTTTCATCATTTCATAGCTAGGTTATGGAGAAATTTCATCAAAGAGCATCAAATCTTCATCATTTATCATCACCAAACTTGCAATGAATTTGGAAAGGTCTATTTTCCACATCAAAATAGCACCAATTCCCCCATGGGATTGAGAGTTTGTTTTGAGAAAGATTAGATAGCTTTTATTTGTGTTCTTCATGTTATTTCTTGTTCATGATATTTCAAATGAATCTTATGGGGAATGATGATTTGATTTGCATAATGAACTAATATTGTGTTGTTTGTTTGTGTTTGTGCGGTTCTAGGATCACCATTCACACATAGCCAAAGCACTATGTGGTGAAAGGTAAAAGTAAATTGGTTTTCAAATTGAAGAAAGCTTTGTATGGCCTAAAATAGAGTCCAAGGATGTGGTACCAAAAATGTGATACATATGTGTTGAGTTTGGGATTTGAGAATTCTAATTAATAAGATCATTGTGATTATTATAAAATTGATGGTGATCGTTTCCTGTTTATTGTATTATATGTTGATGATATGTTATTTATTGGAAAAGGGAAAGGTATGATTTCTAAACTAACGTCTCAACTTATTGCTAAATTTGAAATGAAAGACCTTGGTGCAACTAGGCACATTCTTGGGATAGAAATTAGAAGAGATAGAGTGACCAGAAATCTAGGGTTGGCCAAAGTAAGTATGTTAATTCAATTCTATAAAGGTTTAACATGTAGGATTGTAGACCATTGTGTGTTATTTTCTCAGTTGGAACAAAGTTATCTGTTTTAGATTGTCCAACATCCCCATTAGAGATGGAAGACATGAGAAAAGTGCCTTACCAAAGTGTAGTTGGAAGTTTGATGTATGCTATAGTTTGTACTAGACTAGACATTTCCCAAGCAGTGGGAGTTCTTTCCATACATATGTCTAATCCTGGTAGATTTCATTGGGATGCAGTTAAAAGAGTCTTTTGATATTTGCATGGTACCTAAGATTATTCATTGTGTTATCATAGTAATATGACTTAAGAAGAGATTTACTTTGATATTCATGGTTATGTGGATTCAAATTGGGTAGATGATGTTGATAGCAAATGATCCACTAGTGCTTATGTGTTTACTTTATTTGGTGGTGTAATTAGTTGGATGAGTAAGCGACAAGTTGTGGTTTCTTTGTCCACTATTGAAGTTGAGTACATGGCAACTACTCATACTTGTAAAGAAGCCATTTGGATAAGAGACTATGTTCAAAAATTGAAATAAAATAAGGTGCACTGACAATTTCTTGCAACAATCAGAGTGCGATATGTCTAGCTAAGAACCAAACATTTCATGCTAGGACCAAGCACATTGATGCATATTATCATTTTGTTAGAGATATGGTCGAAGCTGGTAGGGTGAAGTTGGTTAAGGTAGAGACTTTGATGAATGTTGCTGGTTCTTTAACTAAGCCTATGAGCATAGAGAAGTTCAAATGGTGTTCAAAGACTATGGGCCTTTCAACCCCTAGAAATTAACAGACGATGTTTACTCCCTCCCGTAGCTCTTGCAAGGTGTTTGAAAAGTGGGAGATTTGTTGGAAAAATGTGTCTCAACCTTGCAATTATATAAGGCTTATTGTTGATAGGATGTATTTAATATATATATATATATATATTATATATATATCCTAGTTACACTGATAGGTGTAATATACAATGGAATCATGGGGTGGAGGGGAGGAGTGGGATGCGTGTTAATGTTAAGATTTTTTGTTAACAAAAAATCTTAAATGATCGACATACATTAAATTAATGATATATTGTAAATCTGGATCGTTCATTATTAGGTTTCAGATCTAATGGTATATATTTAGTTGGCTTGTCTTTCCCTAGAAGGTAACCCCATTTTATGAGGGTGTTGTATTGTGACTGTGGTATTGTGTTGTATTCTGAGAGTTTGATAGTAGTCATGTCGTCTCTATATCTTTGGTGGTGATACTCTTGTGAGAAGCTTGCTCTGCAAGTATACTATAATATTTGTATGTTTTGCATAATATATTAGGAAGCTTTTGGAGTGTGGTGTTTTTCTCCCTAAAGTTTTTTCCCCATGTAAATCAATGTGTTGTGGTATGTATGATATTTATGTTTATTTCTATTTGAGTTTCTATAACCGTTGAATTTTTTTCTAAAGTTTTGCATTATTCTCCTCTCAAGATTAGTGTAGGAAGTTTTCTTGCTACCTTAGCTTCCTTACACAAGAGGCACAAGTTCAGTGTTTGCAACTTGTGGAAGTTCTCTATATCCTAAGAAATTACCAAAAATTTAAACTTAGTACAAAACGCTTAATAAGCCACAGAGTGGGTCACTATTTCTTTTGGTGCGATAACTCAAGGCCTTCAAGGAGCTCTTCAAGGATCACGAGTGTATAGGGGTCAAGAGGACCTTTCAAGAAAATCAAAACATCAACTATGACCTTTTAAAGCCTATAATGGAATTTGGAAAGGATAAATGTGTTAAGAGAGTCAACTGTCCTAAGGGTCCTGATAAGGACCCTAGGACCAAAATGCTATGTAAATGGAATTGTCATGTTCTATGGGTTTAATTAGTAATCTAATGTTTTAAGTAGGTCAAAAAAGGTTGTATATTGAAGATCCAATATTTTTTAGGTGGTAGAATTTAATAAATTTCAAGTTTGTAAATTCAAATTTTTGAATTCCACTTTAGGTGGGTAAATGGGCTTTAGGAGATTTAGTCACTTTAATGAAAGAAAATCAATACAAAATTATTGGATCAGTTGGGGATGGTTCTATAACCCAAAAATGATCATTTTTAGAGAGGTTGGGCATGTGGAGAAGTGATTGTATGGATTGTTCTCAGAAAAAATAGGAAAACTTCAGTTTTTGCATCTTTTTGTGTTATTTTTGATGTTCTATTGATTCCTATTGAACTTTGATTCATTTTTATGGCTTAAGGACTTGCATTTACATGATTTAAGACCTTTTTATGCTTTGAAAGTCAATAGAAATCAATTTTTTGTACAAAACTTCTGACTGTCCTCAAGGAAACACAAAATTTGCACCAGTTTTGAGGGTTTTTCATGATGAATGATCCATTTCATGGGAATATATGACTGAGACCAATGAAATGGATCATAATTAACTTGTATCATATCAATATACAAATCCTAAATTGTAGGAAAGAGGAATCATGGGTGTACACCAAGGAAATCAGAGGAAAATGCTTGAAGATGGAGGCTAGGTATAGCAATAGAAGATCCGCCATAAGGAGGGGTATGTTTTGAGCTGTAATAGCTGATACATGCTGAATTAATGGTGAAAAGTCTAAAAATAAAGCCAAAGCATTAGCCAAGTTAGTTTTCAAGAAGCCCTAGTTTGAGGCAAGTTATGAAAGTTTTGTGTTTGAGCGTGTTAGGGGTGTCATAGAGGACTAAAAGTCTGAAAATCCTTGGTTTGGGGATGTTTTAAGAGACTTTTGAAATTTTCATGGTCAGAGGTTGAGTTTACAGAGGGGTTGCTTTGGAAAAGAGGGCTAATTAGGCCTAGTTTTTGAGGAGACAACAGATTTTGGAAGGGTTTGTCTGAAGCAAGTGATATCAAGGTTTGGATATGTTGTTTTTCATCACAAACCACATCTGAAATAGTCATTAGATTGGAGGTTCCTTTGGAAAGTTTGAGAGAAAAGTCAAAAATCCTTCACTAGAGGCCTAGTTGGGCTAGAAGCCTAGTTAAGGTGAAAATTTGGTTTTGTGTCTAAGTCAAAGGGTTGGGCTTTGAAATCATTCAAGACAAGTTTTTTTGAGTCTTTTAAGAGTATATCTAGGTTTTGGGTCCATAAGGAAGGCAAATAAGTCATTTGGTGCATTATTGAGGTTTGTCTCACCTAGGGTGCCTGAAGAAGGGTTGAGATTGCATCATTAAGTTCCTTGAAATCTTTGTGTTTGTTTCAAAGTTCACCTTCTCAGATCGTGAGTGGTATCGAAAGCAAGGAGTAGGTCCTTTAGGATTGAAGAAACAACAATGGCACCAAAAAATCAATTGGTAGGAGAGAGTTAGAAGAGTTGGAAGGAAATCTTGGAAAGGGAGAGAAGGAAAAAGAATAACAAGAAGCAAAGAAGAGAGGTACAAGAGAAGAAAAGGAAATGGAGAAGGAAGAGAGAGACCATGCAAGAAAGGATAAATAACCTTAAGAGGAGTAGGAGGAGAGAAGAACAAGAAGACCAAGAAGACAACATGAAGAAGAAGAGCATGTGAGGGTAAATCAAGAACAACAAACAGATGAGATAGAGGACCCCGAGGAAAGGAGGTTAACGAGATTGTTGAAGGTAGCAATAAGGTCAAGTGGAGGAAAAGGTCACATAGACTTGCCTATCTATCAAGGAAGATGGATAGTGAAGAGGTGTTAGGATGGCTTGATGCTTAGGAGAACTATTTTGAGTTCAAGAGATGGGTGAAGAGAGGGAAGTGCTAAGCTTTTCCAAAACCAAGTTGAGAGGCACAAGACACATGGTGGGACTAGTTTCTAATGATAGGATGGCTAGGGATTAAAAAGTCTCTAAATGGGCTAGGGATGAAGAGTTTGGTCAAGGAAAAATTCACCATCCGACATTACACAATTCATGTGAAGAGTATGAGGCATAATTTAAGACAAAAAGGACATGGATGTGATGTCCTATACTAAGCAATTTCACAAGCTTAGTATCAGAGGAGGATATGAAGAAGAGGATGAGAAAATAGCCAGGTATATCAATGGATTGAGGTACAATCTACAAGATGAGATTGGTTTGCAATTGCCAAGGACATTGGGAGAATGTTTTCAGTTGGCCATTAGAGCAGAAGAAAAGGTGAAAAGGAAGCAAGAAAGATCAAGCAATGGTGGAAGAGGAGGTAGTTCAAATAGGGGCAGAGGTAATAGAGAGCAAGGACAAGGCAGCAATGATAAGAGCAGCAATGACAAAGGAAAAGAGATATTTTCTGATCAAAGAGGAGGATACACTCCTAGAGGAGGAGGCAGATTTGAACAAGGTAGAGGACCATTCATAGGTAGGTGTTTTAATTGCAATGAACCAGGGCATCCTTCCTTCAAGTGTCCTAAATGGGAACAAGCTGATAAAGGCAGAGATAGGAGAGCTAACTTGGTACAAGAAGAAGAAGACAAGAAGGAGGAATCAAAAATATTCATGGCAAACCCTGTGACTGATGGAGAGTTTCTTATGGTCAAGCAAGGAGAAAGACTTCATCAAGAGCCAAAGGTAACTATTTTCAAGACAAATTGTTTGAGTCATGGTAAGATCTGCAGATTGCTCATAGATTCAAGGTCACATAGCAATTTAGTTTCACTTGATATAATAACCAAGTTGGGGATTGAAACATTTGATCATCCTACTCCCTACAAGGCCACTTGGGTAATTCAAGGACAACATGTAGATTTCTCAATTGGATCATATCATGATAGGGTGCTTTGTGATGTCATTCCAATGACTTGTGGTCATATCATCTTGAGGAGACCATGGCAGTATGCTAGAAGGACATTGCATGATGGATTCCATAATACATATTTGGTGCATAAAGGAGATGTTAGATATCAGTTGGTTCCTTTGCCTTTGGAGCAGTCTAATGAGAGTTTTGTGATCTGTTTTGAGAAGAGTTTGCAGGTGAATAAGCAGGGTGCAACAGGGGAAGACATTGGTAGGTTGAAAAGAGACAAGTTGCAGCAGGGTTATGAAGTGGACAGTCCTTCAAATCAGACTTTGTGGGATTTGGACAGTATCAAAATTGGAGGAATTGAATGCCCAATAGTTGAGGGTGATAATGGTGGAGTTCTTTCACCAAGGAGTCAGTGGAGTAAAGGCAAGAATAGGGTACAAGGGCAGGTTGAGATCAAATAGCCAAGAGTGCAGTCTCATCAAAGTTTTGATTCTGTCAAGAGTGCAGATTGGTAGAAGAGGAAGACAATGACTTTTGGAGATTACATACCCTCTCATTGGAAGATGAAAACATATGAGAGAAAGGGGTCTTTTGGTGGCAACACATGGGATACTTCTTGGGGCAAGAAATCTTTCTTTCTTGGGGAGAATGGTGCAGGAGCACCCAAGGCCTTCAAGGAGCTCTTCAAGGTCAGAAGTGTGCAGGGGTCAGGAGGACCTTTCCATCAAATCAAAACATCAACTATGACCTTTTAAAGCCTATAATGGCATTTGGAAAGGATAAATGTGTTAAGAGAGTCAACTGTCCTAAGGGTCCTGATAAGGACCCTAGGACCAAAATGCTATGTAAATGGAATTGTCATGTTCTAGGGGTTTAATTAGTAATCTAATGCTTTAAGTAGGTCAAATAAGGTTGGATATTGAAGATCCAATAGTTTTTAGGTGGTAGAATTTAATAAATTTCAAGTTTGTAAATTCAAATTTTTGAATTCCACTTTAGGCGGGTAAATGGGTTTTAGGAGATTTAGTCACTTTAATGAAAGAAAATCAATGCAAAATGGTTGGATCAGTTGGGGAATGGTTCTATAACCCCAAAATAATCATTTTTATGGAGGTTGGGCGTGTGGAGAAGTGATTGTACGGACTGTTCTCAGAAAAAATAGAAAAACTTCAGTTTTTGCATCTTTTTGTGTTCTTTTTGATGTTCTATTGATTCCTATTGAACTTTGATTCATTTTGATGGCTTAAGGACTTGCATTTACATGATTTAAGACCTTTGTATGCTCTGAAAGTCAATAGAAATCAATTTTTTGTACAAAACTTCTGACTGTCCTCAAGGAAACACAGAATTTGCACTAGTTTTGAGGGTTTTTCATGATGAATGATCCATTTCATGGGAATATATGACTGAGACCAATGAAATGGATCATAATTAACTTGTATCATATCAATCTAACAACCTAAATTGCAGGAAAGAGGAATCAAGTGGTGTACACCAAGAAATCAGAGTGAAAAATGCTTGAAGATGGAGGCTAGGGTATAGCAGTAGAAGATCTGCCTTAAGGAGGGGTATTTTTTTGAGTTGTAATAGTTGATACATGTTGAATTAATGGTGAAAAGTCTAAAATCAAGTTCTGGAAGTGATTGGAAGGTTAGTTTTCAAGAAGCCCTATTTTTGAGGCAAGTTAAGGAGGGTTTTGTGTTTGAGCATGTTAGGGGTGTCATAGAGGACTAAAAGTCTAAAAATCCTTGGTTTGGGGATGTTTTAAGAGACTGTTGAAAGTTTCATGGTCAAGGGTTGAGTTTAAAGAGGGGTTGCTTTGGAAAAGAGGGCTAATTAGGCCTAGTTTTTGAGGAGACAACAGATTTTCGAAGGGTTTGTCTGAAGCAAGTGATATCAAGGTTTGGATATGTTGTTTTTCATCACAAACCACATCTGAAATAGTCATTAGATTGGAGGTTCCTTTGGAAATTTTGAGTGCAAAGTCAAAAAATCCTTCGCTAGAGGCCTAGTTGGGCTAGAAGCCTAGTTAAGGTGAAAATTTGGTTTTGTGTCTAAGACAAAGGGTTGGGCTTTGAAATAATTCAAGACAAGTTTTTTTGAGTCTTTTAAGAGTATTCCTAGGGTTTGGGTCCATAAGGAAGGAAAATAAGTCATTTGGTGCATTATTGAGGTTTGTCTCCACCAGGGTGCCTGAAGAAGGGTTGAGATTGCATCATTAAGTTCCTTGAAATATTTGTGTTTGTTTCAAAGTCCTGCACCTCCTGATCACTTTTGACTATAAAACACTTCATTTCTTCTGAAAGGATAGACATAATTGGCGAAATAAAAAAAAGATGGAATAACTATTCAAGAAACACATGAACGGATGAAGGAAAGGAACAAAAATACATTGCACTATTATTATTCCCATGGGAAAGATAATCCTAGCTTTCAATGGTGAAGCTATTGGATGCTTGAAGAGGCTTATGAGAATATTTTCCTTGTTCACTATAGAGAAGTTACAGAGGGGAGATTTAGTTCTTCACTTCCTAAATTCTCAAAAGATTGTTCTTTATCTATTTAGAATCAAAAATTAAGCTACAAAAAAGTGAAAAAATCAAGTGATGGATTTGGAACTAGTGAAATACATACACAAGCTTGGACTTTTAGTCTAGGATTAGTAGAGGAAGTCGATTCTAATCTAGTCATTGAAAATGATGCATTGAATTCAAGGGATGATATAAATAAGAATGAAGATCCTGGTAATTTTTTGACACATGATGGGACACATTCAACACACCAAGATGTTTCATATCTACAAAATCTCATGAAGGAGTTAAACCTATATACTAATGTTTCATCATGCTTCAAGAATAATATTTCTTGGCATCCATCAAATACAAGAATAACAAAATCTAGCCTTCCAACCTTAAATTTTTTTCATCAAATTAAGAGATATTTACACCTTTGGTACAAAATAGTCTATACCAGGGACATGATGAACAATGGACTTAGAAAAGGAAAAATATAGTTCACCATCCTGGAAGGAAATTCTAGAGATTTGTACAATATATACCAGGGACAATGTTCTCTCATCATCAATTTTGACGAGGCAACATAATTTAAGTTTTCTAAACTCTAGTAATATTTCTGAGATATTGGATGGTGAATTAATAGATGATGCATCACCAAAAACTCAAAGAAATGTACTAAAATTTTCTTCATAGAATTTTAGGTAGGGTATGATAGATGAAAATGATAAAATATTGGATGGAAGAAGAAGCCATGCTTGCAGGGAGAGAGACAAGAAGGAGCATCTAATAGAAATGAATATTTTGAACACAAATATCTTTGTCGAAGAAAGGAACATATAATACAAGTCACTAGAAACACCTTGAAATACCCCATAGATATTTATTTTCCTTAAGAATAAGAATGGAGACTTGGACTGAATATATCCACTGCAAGCAGTTCTATTCCACATGACATTGAGAAGTTTATTAAATTAGATAGTTTTGGATGGTTATAAAATGAAGAGATATGCATGAATTACTCACAACCCATCTAACTACTATAGTATATTACTTGAGAAGCCCAATAATATGGGAGATCAACAATTGGAAGAAAGTTATAGTGTAGCAGTGGCTCAAATACAACATTTTAGCATTAATGAAATTTTCCTTGATTGGGCCTACTCAAAGGAAGGATCAAAGGTCCTGATAATAGGAATATTTATTGGGAAACCATCAGAGAAAACATGGCACAAAATGTTTGGTGGCATTGAGGTTCCTACAAAGATCATTTAGCAAGGTGTTCTTCACTACAAGGCCCTTCTACACGCATATGGAAAATTACCTTTATGTTTAGCATGTGGTAGTTGAGAAGCATGCCATGAAATTAGAGAGTTCAAATACTGCGCTAAGACTGAAAGCTATGCCAATGAACATATTTGAACATCAATAGATGCAAAGGAAAGCCATGATGAAATCTTGTTGTAAGTCAAATTTTCTCACATGATCCTCTTTGAAAGGAATTGCGATGGCCATTGTCAATTGATTATTGAGAAGATAAATTTTCCAAATTGCAAATATTATAATTTATGGTTAGAAGCTATAGACACCTAAAAATGTCTAACACATCACACATCCTCCTAATTCGTCATTTTCAATCATTATAATTATCACTTCCATTCATTACCTTTTAATTAAATAATTTCCAATTATTTGATTAAATCAACCTATTTTCCACTATTAATTAAATAATTTTAATTATTTGATTAAGTCATCATATTTCCTTTTATCACCTTTAATTAAATAATTTTTAATTATTTAATAAAAATCACATATCCTTTCTTCTCTCCTATAATTAAATAATTTCATTTCTTCCACAATTAAATGAATTATTTAATTCATTTAGCTGCACATTCCCTCTCGAATTGGAATATTTCAAATTCAAATTCAAATTTGAAAATATCTTCCCTCCAAAAATATCTCAAAATATCTCCCTAAAATAAGGAGTTTAGTTAACTGAACTCTTCCTCAACATGCATGACTTTTCCATCCTTCATTCACTCTCAGTTCCATTGTTCTAATCTTTCAATCTCAATCATTGATCCAATATTTTGAAATCTATAAAACAAGCATTCATTGCTCATTAATCCTCTCTCCTCAAAGTTTTTATCTAAGCTCCCATAGCACATCTTCAAGCAAGATTTTGCACAATTGGGTTATGATTAACATGCGTAATCCACATATTCTCAAGACATAATCTCATATTTGCAACAATGCAGTAAAGGTTTGACATTCTTTGGGTGAGGTAAAAGTAGGCTTAATTGGGTTTATATTCTTGTTCTTTTGATTTAATTTCATTTGATTTTTGTTGAATCACTTCATTAGTAATGGATATAATTTCTTTTCATTTGGGTCTTGGGTTTTTGTTAATTTTATTTAACCCTCTTGCTGTTTGATCCCTCTTGATTGATCTTTCCATCATCCTTGTTCATATTCTAGCATGCTTGGTGGGACCCACATCCTGGATTTAATGTTCAATTGAGTTTTCTTAAAGTTTTGGATAAGTGCACCAAGTTGTGACACAAAAAAGATGCCACTTTTATTTTTTTACTAGAAATGACCATTTGGCGAGCACTGAATTTGGTGCTTTCCAAATGGATAAATATTTTAAAATGCAACTCATTTGGCTTGTGCCAAATTTGGTGCT
>VDFB02262690.1:334156-381591 GCA_007258455.2 Sequoia sempervirens | reverse complement strand
CAAATTGTAACTTTCAACAACATACAGTAAATCCTTCTTTTCAATAAATTAGGGATTCACAAATTTTTCTATAATTATTTCTAAATCCCTCAAAGACTGGAGTACATCCATAGCATTTGACAAAAAAATTGAAAGAACTTGCGAAGGAAAGATGAGCTTTCTTGCCCTTGGCTTGGTTATTTCTTTACCTAAAATTGCCCGAATTGAATCCTCCACATGCAATGAATCCATCCTAAAAATGATGCTCAAATCCCCCTGTGAGAGACTGGATTCAAAAGGTCATTCCCAGTGTTGTACAATGTAGCAAATCCTCAAGTTCCATGGTCGAAGAGCCATGGCGGCACCACGAATTCGCAAATTTGTAGAACTAGAACTTCAACAACACTTTACCAAAGAAACTTGTCGATGACAAAATAGAAGTGCAAAAAGCCTTTAAAAATCCAAAGCCCTTCGCACAATTTTTGGACAAGTATTTAATGATGCAAGATCAATTCAAATATGCCAAATCATGTGAAGGGGATGATACTACTGCAAAATTAAATGGGAGGTACATTCCCCACGACAAGTACCAAATGGGCACCATCATAAAATGCTCCAAAAATCATTGGCGAGGTGGTAAAAACATATTTGGCGAAACCATTAGGCGGACCCATCCCATCACCTCAGGATTATATATCTCTAAAGGCAGATTTGGAGTGTATGACGATAACCATGTAGTACCATTGGGAATATAGCACTCAAATTACCAAGCAGCATAATTATCTTGCACTGATGATATTTGAATCCCAAGGTATAATCATGATGAAGAATGACATAGAAAATTGGATATACTAATTTTTAGCATATCATGCACAAGGAGATTGTTTAACATATACTACTCAACGGCCATTTTAAATATACCATGCTAAGAATGCTTCTTAATTTATCAAGATATAATTTCTGATGAGTTGGAATTGGTCATCACTAAATATGAAGAGTATCTCGTTGGATTACCTCAACAATGTGAGGGAAATTTTTAAGCAAAGATGAGTCAACAAGACTAATTATTTCTTGCTTTATGCTACCCATATTAGCTAGCAAATCTGCTAGCATATTGCCTTCATGGAATGTATGTGATATCACAAAAAATTTAAATTTATCCAGAATATTCCAAACTCTTTGAAGGACATACTGAAGGTGCCAATTGAGAATTTTCCTTTCTTTGCACACATTTATGATCAATAAATAATCACCTTCAATATGGATATTATCAATATACCCTATTGAAGAGCCAACTCTAGTCCCTGATGATTCCACAAACAAATCCCTGCTCCTAATTCTCTAGGGTTCCCTTTTGAAGCTCCATCAAAATTCATCTTTACATAATCCTATTGTGGAGCTTTCCATTTGGTTTCCTTCCTATTCCAATTCTTTGATTTTGATTTCAACAAGCTACCTAGGAAGGGAAGTTTTATATTCTTCCAATTCTGTAATAATGCACTATCCCAATTCGTAAAGAGCAAGCTTGTATTCTTGGTTTGTTGGGTATTTGCATTTACTACCTCAGAGATGGCATTTTCAATTTTATTGGTGACTGTAGCAATGAATGATGGGGCTTTCCTAAAGATTCATAAGTTCCTTTCCCACCATATGTTACATATTACTGTCGCTGGCACAACTTTCCATATACAAGCAAAGAAAGATGTTTTGTAGAGGATTGGCTAGCTCTAGAATAAGTCCCATAAGGAGTTGGGGAGGGGGATATAAAAATTAAGCTTGTTAAGAATAAATTCCCAAACTTGTTGAGCAAACTTGCAATTAACAAAGAGATGATCAACATTTTCCAACTCCTCTATGCATAAGGGGCACATAAAGGGATTTGATATTTGTAGCTTAGTTAGAAGATCATTGGTTAAGACATGCTTCTTCAAAGCTTCCTGCCTTTGGGAGAATCTTGTTATCCCAACAGAACAAAAAATCTCTTTGTTTGAGAAGCTAACCTGAGTCATGATTCAATGCTTTACATCCCTAGCTTACTGAGTAATTGCCATCCTTTGATGGAGCCCAAAATAGTTTATCTAGCTTGGAGGAAAGGTATACCATTCAAGATTCCAGAATATTCTGCAAAAGATTACAATGTTGTGAGGAAAGAGATGGATGCGATATTCTTTTCCAACACACTTTTCCTAATATAAGATCCACCGAATGAACATAGTTTAACAAATTATCACCCCAAAGGCCTTGTAAGGTTTCCATTATTGGAAAGAGATCTGGATTATTTTGAAGAGGAATGTAACCATTCCAAGAGTCCTTCCAAAAATTAATGCTTTGACTATTGTTCACTTCCCAAGAAATGAAAGAAGTGATTAGTTTTCTACAGGAGATTAGAAAATTCCAAATGGCTGACCCTCGCGAAGGGTCAACAACTGTAAAAATCCTTGATGGTACATTGCTATCAAGGTATTTCCCTTGTAATATTTGGCACCACTTGGCTTGCGGATTCTCATACATTTTCCAGGCTAACTTTGCACCAAAATCTTTATTCTGCTTGGAGAGGTTCAAAATACCTACTCCCCCTTGAAATTTTTCACAAGACATAGCTTCAAGAGATATAAGTGGTACTTTCTTGCAATCGTCCATATTACCCTTCCAAATGAGTTTTCTAATCACACTTTCTATTTCCACAATAACAAATTTTGGTGCCTTTAATATTGCAAGGAAGTAATTAGGAATTGAAGATAGCACTGCATTTACAAGTACAATTCTACTAGCCAAAGAGAGCCATCTGGCTTTCCAAGTTGATATCTTAGATTTAATCCATTCAATAACTTTCCCCCAATAAGAAGCTTTACATGGCCCTGCAAAGAAAGGAATACCTAGATATAAGCAGGGCAGTACTTCCTTTTGAAAACTGAGAATACTAATGATCTTTTTGATGGCCTCAGGTGCATTGAATATATAGATTTTAGACTTCAAAGTATTTATTCGTTGGCTAGAAGCTGATGAATATTTATTGATGACTTCCTTGATTTGTCTAACATTTGCTAAGGTTGCTTCCCCAAAAAGGTTTGTGTCATCTACAAATAAAGAGTGGGCGACTAAAAAATTTGTATTATCAATTTGGATGCCTTTCCATAGACCGAGAGTATGTTTTTTCAATATATATATGCTTAATGCCTCTGCCATTATGATAAATAGGAAAGGAGATAGAGAATCACCTTGTATGTTACAAATACATCGTTATAGCATACTGTCACAGCAAAAAATAGTTACAAATCTATAGACAAGCTCATTCCAGAATACTATGATAATCACAATAGAGAAAAGTCACAAAAATAAGGAGTAGCAATAGTATAAACCATCTGAGAAACAACAAAATTGTGCTTAACACAAGAGAACATGATGAAACAAAAAAAATAGCAATGATGTACAAACAGGGCAGCAAGAAGGAAACTACAGCAGCAATGTCTAGCCAACATAGAATAATCTTGATTTCATCAAAGTAACTATTCAAAGTTCTCCAATCTGAACAAATCTGATGCATGCTTGCAATTAATTCTTTGCCTCAAGATCTCTGATCTACTTCTAAAGAACATCCAATATCTTTTTCAAATCGAAATTAGCTTGGAGAGTAGAGTGGAGGACTTGGATTTGCAGAGAGAAATCAGCATATATAATAATTGATTCAACTTGAAATGAGTGAAAGGTCTGAGAGAGAGTCGCCCAACATATAAATCTCCAAATGTATTTAAGAGTGATGTGTCTAAAGGTCTGAGTCAGAATATTATGAGATGAGGAGAGACCAAGAAGAGCAATTCTCCAAGACCACGTCTGGGAAAAAAGCATTAAGAAGTTGGAGAAGAAAAAGTTCCAGATCTTCTGAGCATGGGGACAAAACCAAAAGTCATGTTTGATAGTCTCTTTTTTGGAGCAAAATGGGCAAGCTAGAGCAGGAGAGATGAAGGAGATTTGATCACCAATAGGGACTTTAATGTGGATAATTTTCTAAGCAACTATTTGGGCTTGCACATTAGCTTTAGACTGCCAAATTAGGGAGCTTAATTTGTTCCACTTTGATCGATTGAGGTTGCAATGCAATTTGCGATTTAGCCTACAAGATAAAGGAATGGATGGAAGGAGACATTTATAAATAAGTATGAGAGGAAAATTATGAAAGCTATGATTTTTGTGCCATTTCAAATCATTAAGGATTTTTTTATGGCATGGTGTAAACAAGAGCTACAACAACTCAGGTTTAACTAATTGTTTGATTTTTTGAATTGGTGTCTTACAAGAATGGGGAAGTCTGAACTAAGATTTAAGCTACTACTAGGTTTTCCACTCAAACTTTAATGGGTACCATAAGTCTTGAAATACTTGAATGCCTTTTTTAAAGAGAAGTTTTCCCTTGAATTTTTTTATAATGGCCAAAGGACTATTGTCTTGCTGGACCAAACGGTTCCACCAAATGGAAGAGGAGGTGAAACTCAAACCATGACTCAAGTTTTGATCATACCAAGTTAATTTTCTAGATGTCATTTTCCACACTTTCCAAATGGAATTAAAGGGGGTAGAACCAATAGTTTTAAAGTAAGGGGCAAGAAGAATTTTATCTTTCCAACTAACCAAGTCCCAGGAGCATCCAACAGTGGTTGTTTGACTACGGTGACAAACAAGAAATTTCCAAGGAGAATCACCATCCAAGGCTCTCATGATCCATTTTTTTATTAGGAAAATTCCTTGAGTATATGGGTCTATAATTCCCAACCCTCCTTTCTCTTTTGGATGAATGCAGTGAGTCCATAAAGTAATAGGCAAACCTTTTTTGTTACCCCATTTAGCCCAAAGAAATTTTCTAATAAGTTGTGTCAACTAGTTGTAACATGCTTTAGAGGACAGCCAACATGAAGAGATGTAGACATGACTAGCTAAAAGAATTTTGTTTGCTACTTGGATTCTACCAGCCATAGAGAAGAACTCATTTGTCCAATTCAATAGTTTTTTTAACTTTATGTAAGAACCAAGACCACATCTCTTTAAGGGAGACTCCAATACCAAAGGGGATACCAAGATATCTCATTAAAATTCCATGCTTAACTTCACACCATTCACTAGGAATCAAAGGTGTTCAAGGGTTGGGACAATTCATTATAAATTTAGTTTTGTGCATTGCTAGTTTGGAGACTGAAACAGTATAGAACAGCTCCAATATATCCAAAGTATTATTCACTTCCTCCTTAGAATTTTGTATGAAGAGCATGCTATCATTTGCAAAATGTGAGTTGAGTGTAGTAGTGTTGCCTGGAAGTGGAATACCATGAATAAGTCTTCAAATGAGCATGCTGAAAAACATAGCCTAGTGCATTAGTAGCAAGGACATAAAGGAAGGGAGCAAGTGGATAGCCTTGGCGAATGGATTTTTGTAAGGGGAAGGAAGGAAAAAGACTCCCATTAATAGCCACTCTAGCATTTGCATCCTTAAAAAGCATGTTGGTTTGATCACATAATTTAGTGTCAAAACTAAGCCATTTCAACATATTAATTACGAAAGGCCAACAAATTCTATTGTAGGCTTTATCAAAGTCAATCTTAATAATTAAAGCATCTTGAGCAGATTGTTGAGCCCATTTAGCAATATCCCAGGCAAGAATAAAATTTTCTAAGATAAATCTTCCCCCCAAGAAATCAGTTTGTTCTAGATGCACTATCATTTGGGAGATGTGTTTAATTCTTCGGGCCTTTTATCATTTAAAAAAAAAATTATACCATTTTGGAGAATATTTTCTCCTCTAGTGCACCATATATTTTTCAAAAAAAAAAGTTTTATTGTTTTTAAATTTCTAATTAGCCTCATTTTTTGTTTTAACAACCTTCTTGGATTATTTTAAAAAACATATCAAAAATAATAAAAATTGTAGTGTAGAAAATTGTTCTCCTTTTTAGGAGAAAGTACAATTTCACACTTAATTTGGACCTATTTTAGTGACCTTACATTTATGCACTTTAAAACCTCATTAATAGGCCCCTAATACCCTTTATTGTGCTTCCCAAGGCCTATTTTATTTATTTATCGACACTATAACCTACATTGAATAAATGATATTAATTAAATTAATGCCCTGACATTTATTAGGTCTTGAAGTTTTAGGTTAGGTTCTCTTTAGGTGCCTAAAACTTAACTTAAGACGTGTTTTTGGCAGAATTTCAAGGTCCTAAATTCATCAAATTCTAAGTGTCATCTTTTAGGATTTAATAATTAGAAAATTAGAAAGGAAACCTATAAAACTAAGTTTCATACTCATTTTACACTAGTAAGGAAGAGAGATTCAGAAGAAATCACAAGTATTCACATTCAAGAGCAAGGAGAAGTTAATCAAGCATTCAAAAGTGAAGTCTTGGAGCAACATTCTACTTATTTTTGTAGGTCTTTAACCTCATTTTTTCAACAAGATCAAGCATTGTCATAGATTGATGTCAAATGCGTATGGAGGGTCATGATAGATTCTAGCTTTTGGGAGATCCATCAAGACATTCAACCAAGCCTAATGACTTGTTTCCTAAGTGATTCCATTTTCTATTATCATTCTACTTTATGCATAAAGGAAGGTATATTCAATTTTGTGACTTATTAGGGTGATTTGAGATCTCCCAAAGTAGGTCTTCATCATTACTCATATTCATTTAGGGATTCTATTCTAACACATTTGAATAGGGTTTCTTTGCATTTTAAGCTTTCTTAAAATCTTAGACACACTTAAGATTAGGGTTTGCACACACATTTTATGTTTTAGATATGTACTTTTCATCAAGGTTTAATTACCAAACTTGGGATTTAACTATGGAAAACTCCCATCCACCACAAAACAACAATCTTGTTTTGTAGATTTATCATAGGTTTAGATCCGGGAGAGAAGGTTTAGAGTTACAAGGAAGAAGTGCAGTTTTCATACTCAAATCTCAAATTCAAAATTTTCCAAAATAGGGCACCTAAACGCATTCATCCCTGGGCGAATGAGTCCCTGATAGGTTTGAAAAATCTACCATTTTTTTTGTATTCAATATAGTTGAAAAAAGAAATAGTACAACATTAAGAGCAGTTAATACATTGGTTTGGGGCCACTGCTTCAACCCTTAATCAATCAGCTGTCATTCTACAATATAACAATTTGCATTATAGAAGTAGCTTTATAAAAGTATAAATACAACATTACACAAATGTTCTATTGCCATTCGTATTCCTTTTGTTGTCTATTCTTTTGTGATTTAAGCCTTTGTTATTCAAGTAGACACTTCTCTCAGTATTGCAGCCTTCTCTATGTTCCAGCCACTGCTTTGCAAATGCCAATTTCTAGTTATTGTTTTTTGTTTTGTCTTCTACCATTAGATTTTGTAATTTCTCCTTTACTACCTGGAATTTGATGGAAACCTACACATAGACAGATTATAGAGTGAGTTTTCTATAAAACTCAGTAAGATCTCTTCTACAGCAGGTAGATTTCTTTATTCGTTGCCTTCCAAATAAACCACAATATTTCAATTGATAGAATTAACCAAAGTAAGTTATTAGATTTTCCAAAACCATTACATTTCCCCATTAAAATTTCTAACTTGCTATCCTCTTTTGTTTTCCCATCCTTTAACATGTCAATTTTTAAAATATTCCAAATTTCTTTAGCAAAAAAATAGTCAAAAAAAAATGCATTACAGAATCAGCTTTTTTATAGATATTACAGACAAGCAGATACTTGTTGGAGTCCAAATTTGGTAGTTTCTACATCAATAACAACCATCTAAATGCAACCTTCTTGGGTTCTGTTGATTTTTTTTTTATGCACTTCTCAACATAGGCAGTGTGTAAGGCAGTGTGTAGGTGCACTACCTCTCTTGAAAGACAATCTTCTACAATCAGATTGCATAACACTATCCCAAGGTCTCTAATGTCAGGTCTTGACAGTGCTTGGAATATCTCAGTTGATTTATGTTATTTTTTGGAATCACAAGATGGACTTACGGATGAGTTACAAAGCATGGGAAGTTGGGTTTGCAAATGCAGTTTCAAAGTGTTGGAAGTGAATGAACAGTGGCTTCCCATTGAAAACAGCAAGTTGAAACTCATCAAGTTCATCTAATTTAGCTTCATAGTGATGCTTTGGATCCTACTCTAACCAAGGATTAAAAGAAATAGCAAAAGGAGAAGGGTTAAGAATGTTGTTCTAATCCTAAGCTACGAATGAACAATAACAATGGTGGCTGCTATAGTAGACAAACTCCCTAAACTAGGTTTTGTTTGGCTAGGAGGAACCTACAGTTACACAAAACCAATGCAATCTTCTAAGGACTACAAATTTTCAAATTACACATGCACATCATGCACATGCAATTGAACTAAGTTGCAACATTGAAATCAAGAAGCCCAAGCTAACTTTACACAATAGTTTGTCATAAACAAGTGTTAAAAGTATGGGTTGAAAGTTCATCAAATACCATAACAGCAATTTCCATTATCACTTCCATTCAACAATATAACACCTAAACTAATAGGGAAGTTGAACCATGCATACATAAAGAGAAAACTCAAAAGGAACACCCATAAATCATGCAATGTTGCTTTCTATTGCTGCAGAATGTTTTTACATCAGTTCTCCAACCCTTTACAAATGAGGGGCAAGCCCCTATTTATAGTTTTCAAAGCCCAAATGAATAACTAGGATTAATTCACAATGAGTGACCCAAATTTGATTACATTAGGGTTTCACCTACCCCCCATTATCCAGCAATTTAAAATACATCTTTGTCTTTTCCCTGTTTTGTCATCTTTTGGTTAGGTGTTGTAGCAATTTTGTCATTTAGTTTATTGCCCTTTTACTATAGCTAAAACTGCTTGAAAGTTTCCCTTCTTACTTGATGTGTTTACAGTGCTCTTCCTTGGATCAAATGAGCCCGTCGATGATTGGCATCAATGGATTGGTTGCCCCTAATTTGGGTGGATAGCTCCCTTATGCTCTCTTCAAGACCACCCCCTTGCATTTTTTTCATTGACTTCCTTGGCACAGGCCTTCTTCTAACATCGACCCTATTGGTGGGTGCTAGGGAGAGAGGCGAACATGAAATGAATGGTGATAGGAGTGATGCACTTTTCCTTGTTCAACTTTCTCGATGGGTCTCCTCGATGGACCCGCGGTAGGCTTCTTGAATCCTGCATACATGAAGTGTCGTAAGTGTTTTCATACAAAAATCAAGGAAAGTGTTACTCAAATCTTGCAAAATCCTTGTTAGATCCATCAATGCATCATCAAAAGATCATAATATTCATATTTGGAGCTCATTTGGACTATAAACATTAATGTCGGCCTAAGGGGGGAAGCGAACGAGAGACAGCAAACCAGAAGGGAAGTTCCCAGACCTCACAAAACTTAGCAAAATCAAGATTTTTCAATTATGGTGCATGGGAAAAGGGGAAGGAAGAGTTCCCAGAAAAAATTCCTTAAGATTGGACTCATTTGAGAAAAATCGGAAGCTTGGAAGGGGAAAGCCGGAGGGTCACCGCCCTTTTGAAAAGGCAATGAGCACACGACAGCCCAAAAGGAAAGTCCTGGAAATGGCCACAGAGGGACAGAGTCCCGGAAACGGCCACAGAGGGGCTGGGTTCCGGAGGCTGGGTCATTGGGGCTCCACGGATGTTCAAAACGGCCACAGAGGGACGGAGTCCCAGAAATAGCCATGGAGGGGCCGAGTTCTAGAGGTCAGGTCACCAAGGCTACATGGATGTTCAAAATGGCAATCGAGGGATGGAGTCCTAAAAACAGCCACAGAGGGGTCGGGTTCCAAAGGCCGGGTCGTCAGGGCTCCACGGATGTTCAAAACAACCAAAGAGGGATGGAGTTCTGGAGGGAAAGTTCTAAAACCACCGAAACTTAACAAAACCTTGGTAGTTCACTTAGGCACCACAAAAACATCCCAAATCCACCAAAAAGTTGTCCCCAAAGTCAAAAATGTGGAAAGCAGACCATCGAGGGTCCACAGATGTTTCAAAACAGCCAAAGAGGGAGGGAGTTCCAGAGGGAAAGTTCCAAAACCACCAAAACTTAACGCAACATTGACAAAACCTTGGCAGTTCATTTAGGCACCACAAAAACATCCCAAATTGACCAAAAAGTTGTCCCCAAAGTCAAAAATGTAGAAAAAAGAGAATCGAGCGATCAGGGACCAAGTCAGCAGGTACAAGACAAAAGGCAGAAAAGGGACGGGGGACTTTATTTCTCTGTGGATTTGAATACCCCAAGTAGGTGAATTTGGTCAGGGGGATTTGATCATTTGAAGGAACATGACCAATTTGGGCTTGGAAAATGGGGCACGTAAAACAAGACAGGAGCAAAGCAGCCTGTCAGGAGCAAAAAGAGGGGGTCCCTGCCTACGGCGGGGCGTGTGTGCAAAATATGCACAACAAGTTCCAAGGTGTTGTTCCAATTATGTTTGAATATAAGGTTCTAATCTTTATCATTTAAATTTAACTTCCACTTTTGGTTCAAGCCTTCTACTAGATCAGGATTATTATCCAATAGCCCATAAATCTCCTTTACTTTTAGACTTGCAATGTTGTTATTTTCCAGCCAGTTAAGATCATGCACATTATTCTTCCTATCATTCATGTTAGTCGAGGGTATAAGCATGTTTTTCTTAATGGTATCTATAGACACTCAAATTTTTCCTCACAATCGTAACAACATTCATCTATTGATTAAATAGATCTTATTATTTACTTAATCAATTCATTCAATACTTTCTTCTATTCATGAATTCCATTGAATCATTGAACCATGTCATGCTCGTTCACTATCTATTTACATAAATGATCATATCCATCCCATGGTCGTTCACCAACTGTTTTGCATAAACGATCATTCTCATTCATAATTTGTTTCATAAGCATTCATGTCCATTTGCATTATCGTTCACAATACATTTGCATAATAAACCACTATCATTAATTTTTCGTTCACTATCATTCATAATCCATTTGCATAATAAGTCAAAAACATCATTTTCATATTAAATCAATTATCATTATCATCCATAATCGTTTCGTATTCATCTCCATTAATAAATAAATTATCATAGTCATTGACTATTGTTTCATAATAAACTAATTATTATAACTTGCATATTAAATCATATCATTTGCATAAATCATTCATGAAATATTACATTTCAGTAAAGCATATTTAATCATTTTATTCATATTTAATCATTTAGGTACATTTTAATCTAATATCCCTTTATCACCTTCATTCTCATGCATAACATTTAACCGAACAATGTGGGATAATGGCATTTCCTTCTCTCACATCTTTTATCCCACATTTCATCTTGAACCCCTCTCAATCCTCAAGGAACTCCTATTTAAATGGGATTTCCCTCTCATTTTAAGAGACAATTTTTTCTCACAAGCTTTGTATATGCATACATCTTTATCTAACTGCATTAATCCATTCACCAACTACCTCTTGTTGCACCTATGCTTGCCAAATCTAAGAGAAAAAGTGCATGAACAAGACCTTGGTGTTAGGATGCCAATGGAGAATGATTTTTGTTAAAAGCATTTTGTTGTTTTTTAGTTTAGAAGCTTTACATTTCTAGTTTTTCTTTTAATTAGAATGGATCTATTGATGTGGGCATGAAATGGTGGTTCTTACTCTATAGAATCATGCATTTTTCTAGCTCTAGAGTATCAAAGGTTATTTTCTACATTTGAGGCAAGTCAAACTTAGCTCTCAGGGTATCCCAACATTTCAGCCTACCCTTTATCAGGATTTGGTCAAAGTGGGATAGACCTTTTTGGTTCTAGGATTTAGCAAAGCACCCCTGTAATAAATCCAGAGGCTTGTCATTGTGGAATACATTCCAGCAAATGGATCTATCCAAGAAGATCTTGTTTATATCAATATCAATTTGACACTTTTTAATGATTTTATCTTTAGAATATTCCCAAGCTTTCCACAGGATTTTAAACACCCTGGACCCAGCAGGGGTTGTTGCAAACTTGCCAAAGATCAAGTCACAAAAAGGTAAGTGCTTCCAGGTTTTGGCTTTTTTTGGTGTAGCAAGCTTAATATTGTTTCTAACCAAAACTTTCCAAGGCTCATTTCCTATGAGATCCTTGTAGATCCATTTTTCCATCAAGGCTAAGCCTTGTTGTTTTAGGTTCTTGAGCCCTAGGCCCCCCAAATGCTTATCCATACAACAAATCTCCCACTTTATTGCATGCATTTTCTTATTACCTTTGCCATCAGACCATAAGAAATGTCTGATTTTCTTTTGAATTTCCTCAACTTGATAGTTGTTAAAGAGCCAGGCTGAGGAGTAGTAAATGTTATAAGAGGCACTAATTTTTTGACACACTTGACCCCTTCCTGCCAGAGAGAGGTACTTATTATTCCAACTGTTTAACTTTTCTCAACCTTGCCCTTCACCCACTCCCACATGTCTCTCAGGTTGGGGCTGATTGCAAAGAGGATCCCTAGGTATCTTACTATTTTACTTGGTCCCCCCCATTGCAGACCCAACCTATCAAACCAAGGAGGATGATTTTCCCCCCAACTCAGCATAATAGACTTGGCTTTTGAGATCCTAGAACCTACAACTTTTTCCAAGAAATCAAGTTTTCCCATGAGATGTCTCACATTTTCTTCTTCCAGCTTAACCATAAGGGTTGTGTCATTAGCAAACTAGAGGTTAATTAAATCCTCTTTATTATGAAGGACAAGGCCATTTACTTTGGGTGTGAGATGGTTATCTCTAAGGATATAGTGCAGAGCATTAGTAGCTATCACAAAAAGTGTAGGGGCTAGGGGGCAGCCTTGCCTTATGGATCTCTACAACTCAAACTCTTCCATCAAGCAACCATTTATCTCTATTTGTGCATTGGCATCTTTCATGAGAGTTTCAATCATTCTACAGATTTCCTTAGGGAACCCAAAAGCTTCAAGGACCATCAATATGAATGGCCACTCAATCCTATCATAAGCCTTTTCAAAGTCCACTAAGAGTAGACCCACATTTTTCCCTAACGTTCTTTCCCATTCCATTGCCTCCCAACTTGTTAGGATGTTCTCTAGAATATATCTCCCCTTGATAAAAACCTATGTGTGTATTGTTAATTATTTTTGGAAGCAATCTTGCCAACCTTAAGGCTATAGCCTTTGCAAAAAATTTGGAGACATTTAGCAAGGCTATAGGTCTCCAATTTTTTAGAAGTGCCTTGTCTCCCTCTTTAGGGATCAGTTTAATAATGCCTTTATTAATTTTTCTACCAAGAGAGCCCACATCTATAGCTTCAGTGTATACACTAAGGAGATCCTCACTTGCCCAATCTATATTCTTCTTATAGAATTCAATAGGGATTCCATCCACCCCCAGGGCTTTATCATTATTTAGCACAAGGATTGTTGCCTTAACCTCTTCCAAGGAGAGGGGTCTACCTAGCTAGCTAGCTTCTTATTCAAAAAGTTTTTTTGGAATTATTTTTTTGCAATCTTCCCTTGCCTTTTGGATTTGATCATTATTTCCTTCTAAAGTAAAAATATTTTTGTAGAATTGGAGAAAACAGCTCTAAATAACCTCAGGGTCCTTGCTCAAGTTGTCATTGTGCCAAATCACATTAACCCTTTCTTTGGCTTCTTTGTTTTTTAGGCAATTAAAGAAAAAATTTGAACCTCTATCCCCTTGAGAGGCCCAATTTAGTCTTGCCCAAGTTTTGATGCCTTGGTCCTTTAGCATCTGAACTTTTCTCAGTTCCCCCTTCACAGCTATGAACACCTCATTTAGGGATGTACTTTTTGGATCCTCTTGCATGGCAGTTTCAACCTTCAAGAGGTTCTCTTGCTATAAGCTCTCTTTTTTCCTTAGGTCCTTTGCCCTCTTCTAACCGATTGTTTTGAAGATTTTTTTCTAGGCTTCCACATTGGTATTCCATCTTTCAATGTGTGAAATCCCCTTGTGCATCCATTTTTTAATCTCTTTAACTGTAAAAATGACATCACAACAATCCTCATTCTCTAGTAGCTTAGTATTCAACAAGAATTTTGCCTCTTTTTTCATAGTGGTAGGTTGGTCATTTTCTAGCAATACTTTAACTGAGAGGGTGGTGATCTAAGAGAGTCCAAGGAGTCACTTTGACCCTGGTATTGGAATCCCCCACATTATCAAACTGAATTGCCTCCTTGTTTGCATAAAATCTATCCAATTTGCAGTAAATTATTTTCTCTCTTTTGGAAGTTGCACCATGTGAACCATATATTTTTATTTTCTTTTTTAATCCCTTTTATGGGATCAAAGAGCTGAAGCTTATTTTTCATTTTATACCAGAAGAATTTCTCATTGCCTTTCCAGCCCATATCATAACCACCCAACTTGTCCTCAAAGTTTTCTATCATATTAAAGTCTCCCCGAATGATCCAGGGGATCTCTTGAAGATCACCTAACCAATTCTATAGAATACACCTTTTCCTATAGTCATTAGGTGCATACACTGAACATATATCAAACTTTGGGTTATCTTTTTCAATCAAGATCCACACAACTTTATTGCAGGGAGAAAGGCCCTGGTTAGTAACTTATTTGGCCCACTTATTTGCAACCAGAATTATAATACCTCCTTTCCCTTTTTCATGTTTCATAGAAAAGTGGGTTGAATCTTTCTAAATGAAATTCAGGCTCGTCTCAAGCTGGAGCTTACAACTTTGAGCTCTTGGAGCATCACAGTGTCATTTTCCTTTACTTGATTTAAGTAACTTCTTATACTATATTTCCTATCTGGGGACTTAAGTCCCCTAATGTTCCAAGACAGGAAATTAAGAGTCATTTGATTCTATTGTTTGGGGCCCATCATCTGAGTTCCTAAAGGAGTCAAAACACTTAGGGAGGGTTGTTTTTCCCAGTTTATTCTTTAGGTAGGGAATTGAGTCTTCCTTTTGTTTCTTTCTTCTACCTCTTCTTTTTTGTTTAAAAATTCTACTCATCAGGCTGCCTCCTTCATCATCTTCTTTATCAACTTCTTTTGGAAGGGGTGTGATAGCACATCCACCCTTACTACATTCCCCACTATGCCTTCATCTTTGGCTGGGATTGCAGCATCCCCATCTGGGTTCAAGCTATTTAAATAATCTTGAAAAAACTACAGGGTGTCATGATTTAAGGGTTTGAACTCTGAGAGGTCAAGGGACCCCTTATGCTCATCTTTTTTTTCCCCCATTTTGTTTATCTGGTTCAGAGCTTTTAAGGCTAATTAAGTTACTGCTACTATGGGAAAAACTACATTTTGTGATAGGTGCACAACATTTACCTTTCCCATATTTGCTAGAAACTACTCAAAATATTGATGAGGATGCTTCAACATCTATGAAAATTACACTAAATGTCCTAGTAGTTGTTAATGTAAATACCTTGCCTTGTGATCATGCATTAATTGGTTGCTTTGTTGGAACCAACCTATCAAGCCAAATGACTCTAGATTGGGTAGCTAATAAATGGTATATCTTTCCAATGATTAATTTTATGCAAAAGGTTTTCTCATTGCAACCTTTGAAGATAAAGACATGAGAGATCATATATTAAACACAAATGGATTGATGCTTGGAAAGGCACATTTATTTATTCAAAATTAGTCTCTAAATTTTAATCCACTAAAATGTAACCTAGAAAATTCTCTAATTTGGATTGGTTTCTATAACCTTTCTATAGAGCTTTGGTTGATGGATGTACTTTACATTATTGGTAATAACTTGAGGAACTTGTGGTAATTGAAGAGGAATAATTGGTGGAGAATTCGATATTTAATTCTTGATTATTTATGGTCATAATACACAAAGTTCCAAAGACATTAACCTTATGTGTGTTTAATGGAGAATGGGTGTGGTCAATCGAGGTTGAAGTGAAGAAATTATTGTTTCTATAATGTGGTAACAACTCACATTTCACAAAATATGTCCCCAAGTATCAACCCCAAAAATAAAAATAAATATGGGTTTAAAAGACTGACTTGGTTCTTGACCTAGTCCAATTACCCACTATGGTTGAATTAGACCCTACAAAAGCTAGGAAGGTATGTAATTGTGTTGCATTTGTTCCTTTTAATGAGACACTTTTTGGTGTAAATCCTTTGGAGGAAGAAGGAAAATGAGTGTAGAACTCTAGATTTTGAATTAAATCATGAGTTAGGAATCATGAATGTAAGATGCATTAGCTAATTTGTGGCTAATATTTTGAAGGCCAATATGGATTCTAGATTGCTACCTACTAAGTTCTAAGGGAGGAAGCCCCTCCCTTGGAGGGAAATGAATATTCCATCATGAATGATATGGGATTGAATGCCCCTAACAAGAGTCACATGACTAAGCATCTCATAAAAACAATGTTGGTTGACAAGCACCATATGGTAAATGATCTTATCTTAGTGAAACTCTCATTAGGAAACCACTAAAACTTGGATTATTCACCAAGAAAAGACACTTATTCCCATGGCCACTAGTGTCTATAGTCAAATTTCAAAAATTCAAGTTTCCTAACCCTTCTTGTCTTGGAAGATACTATTTTTTCATGGTCATTTTATTAAAAACTTAGTATAAGCTTATTTATATAAACCTCTTTTTCCCTCCAACCATTCATGTGATGTAAAACTTGCTATCATCATTCATCCTCCAATACAAGGTAAATTATAGTATCATCATAAAGCAATAGGGCAACAAGGTGAAAGTTAAAGATCTAAAGTTGTGGATCCCCATTGGAGCTACCAAGCCACAGATATATGATCTATCTTAAGGATCTATGACATTTGCTTTGAATGCTTACATTAACAATTACAAACCAAAAGTGCTTAATTATAATTAAATACACAAACATAATTTAAATAACGAAATTACAAAGTAATTAAAGAAAAAATAGAATGAGAGATAAAGAGAGTGCAAACAAAGATTGATAACGAAGTTCGTCGTTTAGAACAACTACATCTCTGGGCCCCTCTCTAATTGAGTGGACCGATCTAATTATTCATCTAGAAATTTGGTTACATTTGTTGGCAGAACCTCCCCTTGGTTTACAAAGAAATTTATAAATGCACTTCCAAAGTGTGTGGAAACAAGGTTCTCCAAAAGCACAGAAATACAAAAATTTCTCCAAGGAAAACAATCTCTCACACTTGCAAAATTCTTCCAAAATCACTTGACTTCTCTCACCTTTCTCACCTCCTTTTATAGCCCAAAATTACCAAAATTGGTGTAAAACCAATTAACTACCCAATCTCCCTTACATAGTGCAAATTTTCAAAAATATCCCCTTTTTCACATCTCCCGAAAGGATAATATATCCAATATTATTTTGATTTAGCCCTTTATATTTATCCGAAGCTTTACAAATGAGATTCTCCTTTTATTTAGGAGATTTTATTTCTCCATAGGGTATTTTTTATGTTATTTTATCCCTATGTATAGGGCTACATTTTGAATTAGGCAAGTTTGTTTTTAAAAAAATAAATATCAAATCCCCCTTAAAGAGGATCTTTTAGGTATTTTATAGGGGGGTCGTGGTCCCACCACACTCCCCTCCTTTTAACCTTTCCCCTAAAAGAGGGGGATGCGTTCCCCTTCAAAAGTGGGTTGCCCACCATACCATGGGTGGCGCCCCACTTAATGTGGGCCGCCCCATGGATGGGTGGGGCCCATCTTAGATATTTTTATTAAATATAAATTTTATTATATTTTATTTTAATTTGATATTTTTAATTATTTTTGCCAAAATAATTTTTGCCACATTGAGGGATGAGGTATTGCCACTGATTGGCCGTTGTGCTTACTGGGCGTTGACGTCATCAGTTGACCCAATCTTTGATCTTCCATAACTTCGTCATACAGACTCCGTTTTCTGTGAAACGAACTCTATCGAAATCATGATGATGAGAACTTCGCAATGGTGTTGACTTTGACCGGTTTTGACGAATTTAATTTTTTTGTCTTTTGTTTTTTGGCCTAGTTCTGAGAGTTGACTAGAAGTTTGACCATATATATCTTGAGCTTCAAGACTTCGATTGACTCCATTCGAGTTGCATTGGAGTCAAGATCCTGAGCACTTTCTAATGATACCAAAACTGGAGAAAATGGAGAATTTCAAACTTTGACGAAAAATCCTCCAGATCAATATCTTATGTTTTTATTCTCCTCTTCTATTTAAAACATATTTATTTTATTTCCCCCGTTAGAGATCCATTAGGAACACACGAAACTATATTCATAGTTTACACTTGTGTCATAGAAAATAATTTGTTGTATAAAATTTTAGACTTTAATAAATTCATCTATTCAAGGCCACATGTGGTATTATTCTTATGCTAGTTACAATTATCACTATCAGAAGCTTTCACACTTTAATATTTATAAAATAATATTCATATTAGTAAAACAACACTCTTTTTAGGTTTATCTACATATATGATATAGTACACGAATATTATGTCTTATAGTCTTCCTTGAGTTGGAAATGTTAGTTTAGAAGTTGAGAGAACTAAGAATAGGATTAAGGCACTATGAGAAGTAAACTATTGTTGTTTAAATGTCACTAGTATAGTATTGATTATCCAAAATCATTTCCAATGAACTAATTCCAATTTAAGATTTAAACATAGAAATCAAATAATTTCACTATATTTTACTCTATAATTTATCAATATCACGTTAATCTTCATGACCCTATCTTTCATAAAAAATCATACTCTTAGGAGAGTGAAGGTCTATTTGACACTCAATGTATCTAGATAAATATAATTACTTAGGAAATTGTTGAGTTCTTCTATTTATTACTAAATAAATATTCAATTATGCCTACAAGACTGAAACTACTAGAACTCAGTTCAAGTTTATTATCCAGATGATTACAATTGACTATGAAAATATAATGTTTTATACCTTGTAAGGGTTGCATTTCATAAAGAATTGCACCATTGAATTTACACCGACTGTTAACTTAATTCTTAACCAAACTTGAGTCATGAAGGTTGAATATGAATTTAAAAGACATATGCTAAGCATTTGGAAATTGCATGGAGGGATGTTTCTTTCACATCTACAGTAAATAATTAACTATTTAATTCAAGAACTATCCATTTTTTGCATGACAATTATGTGCCTTGTATATGCATCCACATTTAATGGCATGTTTGGCAAAACAATAAAATAACATGAATTCCTTCAAAGTCTGAGGTGCACGACAACATTGAATTTCAAGATTGCTTGGTGAATCAGATTATGAGAGGATAATATGGTCATTCAGAATATACAACTAGAGCAAAGTCAATAAAGACTACAATTATGAATAATCTATTGCATAAATTGTTCAAGATGAGGGTATCAGTTCACTTAAGTGAAATCCAGTTGTAGGAAAAATTGCCACATTTCATAGTTAGCACACCAATACACTTGTGTTTGGGCAACAAGTGTATGAGTGTCCATTGACCCTTTCTCACGCGAAGTGTCAATGTAGATAGGAGTCCTTAGAGATGTCAATTCTCTTTTAACACCTCTTCCTACATTTTTGTGAGGCAACTTTCCACCACTCCATGAGTGAGGATTCATATCCTCATTTCATGGAGGTTGGTTGCCTCCCTCATTCTTATTTATGTACACTTTATTGATCTAATATATGGGTCAAATTTAAGTAATTTTGTGTTCATTGTGCTTTCTTTCAATCTTTGATTATCAAAGGTTCTTTCATGGTATCAAAGTTGGGTATGGATTTTTACAGGTTGAAAGGTAAATCTTTTCATAATATTTTTTATCAATTCATTTCTATGCAACAATCCACTGGAAAGGCATTATCAACTCGATCTTGCAAGCTAGAATTTTTGGAGGCATGATTAAACCCTACGACCCCTAAAATTTATATATAGTTTTGATCATTCATCTAAAGGAATGATTAAGGGGCGAGTTTGGTTCTCCATTATGAGGCATGGTTTGGTCATCACGGGTGATGATTTGTTCATTGCATGTCAAAATTCCCTTTATAGCAAGTTCATTTTTGGCATTTACATTCGTTGCAAGCCACAATTAAGAGGAGGAAGCAGAAATTTTGGGACACCAAATATGGGAAGATACCTCCACCTCACCTACGCTCAGGCATGCATCAACCAAACCCTCATGATTTCTTCATAGAGGTTGTGTTTCATTTTGCAGGACCATTTAATTTCAAGATCACTTGTGGAGGCATGCTTGAATTCATAAACTCGATCAATATATAGGTCGTGAATCATCTTTGGTAGATTGTGAAGAATATTTACCACATTTATGTAAATTTATAGGTCTTGAATCACTTGTGGCAGGTCGTGAGGAATGTCTACTGTAATTTAATAGCGAGCCATTTGTGTGGCAATTTCTAGGAGTTTAGGAACATTCAAATTTGGTGATGATGTTTAGCATTTGCGAAGCCTACCAGGATTTTGCATATGATTTTTCAAAGACTTGGGACTGGTTTTGTTATAGATCCAAGGAAGGTGGGGCATGACATTGGGGCTCTTTCTTGGTGGGAACGATTGTCAAATTCAAGCAAACAACCTCAATTCTAAGCCCTTGGTCACATGGTATTCCAGCCCTTGATTCTTTCCAACCCAAGGGGGCAAGGGGGCTCAAAATCCTCTCTAATTTTTCCTCTCTTTTCTAATATTTTGGACGAAATTTTTTCCAAAATTATAAACTTATTTTTTTCGAAGATCAATTATTTTGAAAATGTGAAAAAATTGAAAGCTTCATAACTTTTTCTCGATGACTTGAAATTGAGTGTCATTTTTTGTAAAATTTCTTGTTTTTTCACAATGCTTCCAACAAGCCCATTTAGACTATTTACAAAAGCACTCCTTTTATAAAGTGCCAAATTGGGAGGCGGGAAGGGTCAATGGACACCTAAGTAGGCTTAAAGCCTATGTGTATGCAATATATACACTAACATAGATACTATCAAACTAATTTTGGGATGGAAATATATGAAGGGGAGTGAACGATATAGAGTTAATTCTAACATTACGTCAATATTTTTTTTCTTTGCTTGATTTGTAGGAATCCAAAGGAGTGATTTTGACAATGGTGAGACTTCTCATAAAATTTGGTTTCTCATTGGGGTCGAGGACATTCTGGTATGAGAAATATTTGGGGAAAGGATCCCTTGTGTTCATGATATCCACATGTTTCTTGTTTCGGGGGCACGAGTGAAAATGTACTTGTTTATTCTAGACATTAAGGATGTGACTTTGGCAAGACATAGGATAAAATGTAATTATGGCACTAGATTTTTGAATTGCTATCTGAACTTGGAGGCGTACCAAAATTTTGAGTGGATGGAGGAATTTGTGAATTTCTTACAAACTATTGCAGGCAGAGATGTTTGAAGGGTTGTTGAAGGTGGCCAATTTTTTTGTGAAAAGGAGGAAATAATGGTGTTTACAACATTCAAGGGTTGGAGTTTGACAAATACAGTACCATATGCCAATAATGATCAATTTTTTAGTGAGCAGTGAAAAACTTGATGTGCCTAAATTATAATATGTTTGAATCAAATTGCAATCCAGGGAACAAAAAGGGCTAGAAATCTCAGTTATTGAATGTAAAATATTAGACCCTATATGGTCGATAATTATGGGGGGATTTTTTATTGGTAATCGATGTAAAACTATTTTGATATTTAATAAAATAATCACTATCTTATGAATTTTAAAAAAATGTATTTCAATTTCTTCATATGATTAAAAATAAATGCACAAAATAATTGCTTGCTTGAAAACATAGTGGTTTGTGAATTATTTCATTCTTCTTGTTGAAAGCTCAAGGGTGGAGAGCTCAAGGAGGATTTACAAGTGGGGGACACATAAAACAAACTAAATGAGGTGAGGGGTGACTAACCAATTGGTTTCTTCCATGTTTTATTGTTTAAAATAGCTTGTGTCTTATAGGTTTCATAACACCAAGTGTTTTGCAACCTGAAATTTCATAGACAGCATAAATGTAGTGAAAAAAATTTGTTCTTGAAAAAGTAAAAATGCAATGAAAGTCACGTTCAAAATTTATCACAATAGTTAATTAGAGTAAAAATTGCATTTAAATTTCTTCATATGTTTCAAAAATAAATGCTTTCTTATAATAGACAATGCACTAGATTTTTGAATGTTAACTATTTGTAATAGTTATAGTCAATTGAGCTTACAAACGACGATGTATTTTAGAAACTATTTTGAAAAATAAGGTTAGAAAATTTACCTACTTTTGAAACCTAGAATTTATGATACCAGTTACAGAGTTCTTAAATTCTATTTGTTGAACATGCATGGATAGTGAGAGGGGGTGGATCAATATCTTCAAAATGTAAACCCTTCAACATAATGTAAATTTATACTTCTAACAAGATAAACAACCCTTAAAAATATTAACAACTCTTAATCAAATCAGCAACAATGAGAGATAAATAAATGAAAACACATGCACAAGATAACACCAGATATACGTGGAAAACCCAAGGAAAAAACCATAGAGAGAAATTGAGGATCATAAATTATGAATAATATTATAGTTTGTTTTAAGGCTCACTACCTAAAGAAACACACTACTCCCTAAAGGACTTGCAGGCTAAGGCACACAACCTTAGGGAAAGATACAAGGACTTGCACACTGAGGTGCACAACCTTAGGGAAAGATACAAGGACCTACTAGGAAGACTCGTTATCTTCGAGTAAGATACATGAAGATTTCAATTTACAACATATGTCAACAATACAATCTTCTGAGTGAGGAATTGAAGTGCATCTAACTTATATTTTCTACAAATCACATTACTTATTACATTTTTCCACTCTTACACAACTTTCAACTGATTTGTTCTTGCATTTATATCCTCAACAAGTAAGGAAAACACCAAATTGGATTGTCCATAACAAGAGACAAGCAATGACCTCAACAATTCAACCTCAAAAACATGAATATGGTGAAAGTGGTCCTATATAGGAGACAAAGAGGACCTAAAACAACTTATTACATCTCCCAATGTGATCACAAAAATTAAACATGTTGGCACGCATCATCCCAAGTCAACAACAAGGAATCATGTAGAAGAAACACTAGCAACATTGCCAATTAGCCCAAAAACACATCTTCCATCTGAATTTACTCAATGTGATTCTTAATAGGATATGGAAAGACCCAAACTCATATTAACACAATCTCAATTACTAGTGCAAACCCCCAAGCATGTAGCGCAAGCAAGAGAACAAGCCTTGTTGGCAAGACATCCACAAATCACTCAAAGAAACAACTCAAACAACATGTGGCACCAAAGAGATCAACTATTGATGTGTAGACCATAAAGAGACATTCCATGAATGTCTAGTAACACTTCTATATACTTCTTTCACACTTTCATGCCAAAAATAGCTAGCAAAAAGAACTTCATCTCGAAAGCTCAAAAGACACAATCATGAGATAGAACATTTACAAACCAACTTGTGGTAAACTTCATCACATGAAAGTTGAACTAAGACACTGTACAAACACTAAAATCATGACCACCAAGATACAAGAATAGAAACAATAATGTGAATAAATATGGAGCATTTTCTTAACTAGTCCTAACAAGTGACCAAACTGCCAAGCCACTGAAATTACCAAAGACCTCCTTAGCAACACTGGCGACCTAAAAAGATAAGAAGGAAAATCCACAAAGGGTCAAGGTCTTCATTTAAATCAACACAATCTCAACAACTACACTTCTCCTTCAAAAAATTATACATGCTCCCCCTATCAACAACAACCAACCAACTACCTACTCCCCTCGAGATGTAGCTTATATCAATCCAAGAGAAAAGGATATGACATGAATTTCTCCCCCTAGATAGATACACTATATGACATGAATTTCTCCCCCTAGATAGATACACTATCTTTTCATCTAGTTAGGAGGGGCAATAAGCCCTAACTTTTGTCAGAGATACCTAAAAGTGCCATTTGAAAGTTCCAAGTAGTGAAGATGTTTGCAATCTAATCCTTAGTAGGAACATGCCCCAATATGAATTGTTGCTCTATATCCTTTTCCCTTAGACAGTGATAACAAATAGAAAGATGTTTGGTCCTTGAATGCATCACCAAATTCTCATAAATGTTTTTTTTTAATAAAGGTTGTTATCCGGCATAATATATTATATAATAAAAAGGTTACTTGATAAATATCACTAGAAATTACATATTTCAAAGAGAAAGTTCTGCCATATTTTATGGCCTTTAACTAACCTTATACAAAAGTTTGATTAGCAAAATATGAACAACATATATACTATTTTGATTAATATATATACTGGTCCTAGAAATAGATTTGGTATACGCTCCATTTTAGTTTGATTAACAAGCCATATACAATATGATTGGGCTATTTTAATCATACTTCTTTTTACCAAAAAGACCAAAAAATTTCCAACTTCTAACTAGAACTCCACGAACAACCAACTAAGTTTTCATCTTGACCTTCATTCTGCACATTTTGGTTAAATAGGGAGGCCTAAGAAGTTGTTGTAACATTCAAATTGGCAAGAGTGGTTGAGGAAGATTCCTATTTGGAGGTGCGAGAGGAGGCCTAGTGTGCATAGCTTGATGGTAGTGATGTGTTATTAGGAATGATAGTGCATGATACTTGTTCTTGAATTTTTTGATGATTTCACCCCCAAGTTCAAAGTGATATGGTTGAGTTCACTCTACATATAACTCGATGAATTGAACTAAAAAAGACAATTTCATAGCATCATAAATGTTATTATAAAACACCTTGTGAAGAAAATAGTGCCTAGGAAAAATTTCACCAATGTATCCTTCACCCAGCCATAAGTCATAGCTTTGAATGCTTTTCAGCAAAGCATTATTATGGAGAAACAATTTTTGTACCACTTTGTTTACAATTTGGTGCACAGTATGGGAATTTTGAACCATATCCATAATGTTTGAAACAAAAATTGAGACCAATTTAGATAGAAAGATTCTCCTTTGAGCCTTGGGATGCAAGATTTCACCACTTATTATAGTCTTCATGCATTTTAGAACTCATGGGTATTCAACCTTGAAAACATGGGACAACTTCTCTTTTTAAGACACCCTAAAAATGGTCTCTCTCATGGCAAGACTGAGAACATCACCTTATAATTTCTAGGATTATATTCCATGGTGTAAATTTGAAATGGAATGTAGTTAGATTCGCACAAGAAACGACCAAGTAATGCATAATTGAAACCACAAGGAACAACACTGGAGACTGAAAAGGAGGAAAATACACAACACTGAAAGAAACCCACAAGTGCTCTAAACCTACAAAAAAATTATCTGCAAAGACCACAATCTATAACATATTGGGTAAAATGGACTTCAACTTTGAACCAGCACAAACCCAATGTTTGATAACCAAAGGCTAGAAAGAAACCTAGAAGTCTTTTCCAATGCAAGAGCTTAAACCATACCCATGAAGAAGCACAAACACACATGAAATTTGCGTTAACTTTTACCAAAGGAAGGTTGATACAATCTTTAATTATAATCCCAGATGAAAATTATTAGCTATCCAAGACCCACATTGCAACTCATCCACACTAGGAAGAGAAAATTATGAAAATTTGTCCACCCTAATTTTCTTGCAAAATGGCCACCACTTTATTAATAACATTGCAAGAAGGAATGAGCACCAAATCAATCTCACAGCTTATTTAATAGATGAGGAAAACACAAAAAATAGCTAAATTATTAAATTTTCCTTGAAATATGCCTCATGTGAAATCAAAATTATCAATGGTGCAGTTAGCACACCTGGATGTGCCAACTATTACCTTAAAATTATCACTATAATGATGATATAGTCAAGTTTTATTTTCATAAATAATGTTTCATATAAAACTGACACTTGTTAGTTAATAAAAATGCATCCTTTATGACAAATATTTGGTAATTTGGATGATAACACTTGTGATGTCAAATGCTTATGTGATCTAGATCTTATTCCCAGTGCATATGTTGATTAATTCTTTCTCATAGACTTCCATTTTTGGGTGTAGAAATTATACTTTGATAGACATTTGAAGCATGATCAATCTGCAGTGTTATAAATGAGACCTTTTACTTATTGTGGCCATAGTACTTTTCTGGCTCCTTCACATAAAATGTAGCCAATGACATATGAGACTATCCTTTTCACTATGGTAAGTGTCAAATTATAGTATCCTTTCCTTTTTCATAATATCTTTTAAAGCTTGCATGATGTTATTTGTATTATTATCATACAGTATCTCATTTTGTACTTGGTCATAGCCCAGATTTGCTAACATATCTGCCAACTGATTACCCTCTCTGTATGTATGTTTTAACTAGGAAAATCTTAGCTTGTTAATTAACTTTCATGCTTGCTCAAGTACATATTTAATTTTCCAGCTATACACCTTTCTCTCTTTATAGGCATTAATAATGATTAGAGAATCTCCTTCAATCTACAAGTTTGCAATCTTCAAAAGCATTTCCAACTACATTCCATGCAATAAAGCTTGAGATTCAGCAAGTTTGTTGGTTCCTTTTGGAAGATGTATTGATTTGGCTGAAATGATAGACCCTCTATGATCCCTTATTACCACAAGTTTTCCCCTGAGATCCCTGGATTTCCATGTGAAACACCATCAAAATTCATCTTGTAAAAATATGATGGAGGAGGTATCCATGCTATTTTACTTCTATCAATCATCTACTTTGGATTGTGGTGTAAAATTCCTTTGAAAGGAAGCACAATATTGTTCCATTTTTGCATTAAATTTGAATCCCATTCTATGAATAGTGAGCCAATATTTTTTTCCTTATGAAAATATGCATTCATAATTTCAGATATTGAAGGTTCTAGCTTACTTAAGACCTGATCCACCTTCATTTTTTCATGCCTAAAAAATCCTTATGTTTCTTTCCCACTAGATGCTCCACAAGACTACTGAAGGGACCACTTTCTAAATGCATGCAAACAATGATGACTTATACAGGACTAGCCAACTTGAAAATAATTCTCACAAATTATTTGGCAACGGTAATACTAGTTTAATTTGTTTCTAATGAACAACCAACATGCGTATGCAAAAGGATAGTGAATGAATAAGTGGTTTACCTCCATTGTATCTTCACACAACACACTTGAATTGGGTTGCAATCCCAAGCTTGGATAGCCTATCCCTTAATCATTATTGCCTTGTATCCCATTTTAACTGTGTAAATACCTAATTTGGATGGTGCCCACAACATTCTATCCTCTTCATCTAATGCATATACATGTATTTCACTTAATCTTCCCCTTAACTCTTCATTTTGATCATTTGGGAATAGGATGGAAGATAGATCTTTCCAGATAACTTTCCTTGTGCATTCATCTATTTTTTAAAAATAATCTCTTACTTTTTCCCCAATTTGAATTGAGGAAAGTTTATATGTTTTGAAGATTTTTAATTGTGTTTAGAGGTGCATGTCCGCTCCATGAATAGTTCCAAAAATTTGCTTGTTTTCTATTATGAACTTCCCACGTCAGGTAAAGGGTGATTACCTTTCTACAAGTAATCAAAAAAATCCACATTATAGAAACTTGTGGTGGATTTAAAATTGTGAAAATAATTTTTCTTGTTATCTATATTTCCCTTCCATAAAAAAATTTTGATTAACTTTTCAATTTCAACAATTACCGATTTGGAAGCTTTTAACACAACTAGATAGTAATTAGGAATAGTAAAAAGTACTGATTTGACCATTAGAATTCATCTTGACAATGATAATCACCGACCCTTCCAGCTAGCTATCCTTAACTGAATACTCTGAATAATCTTGTCCCAATAGGAAATCCTATTTGCACCTATAAAGAAGGGAATACCAAGGTACTTACAGGGGAGTTCTATTATTTGAAAACCTATAAGCCTTAGAATTTGTCTTTGTAATCCTGCTTTGATGTTAAAAGTTTAGATCTTTGATTTCTCTGCATTTATTTTCTATCCTAAGGCAAGTGAATACTTATCCAAGATAAATTTTATATGTTTAGCCTCTTGAAGTGAGGCCTTGTTGTATCATCCACAAACAAGGAGTGTGTAGCAAATATATCAGTTGAAGGAATAGTTATTCCTTTCCATATCCCCTAAATATGAAAAATTTTAACCAATCTACTAAGAGCCTCTACTAATATTATAAAGATAAAAGGTGCCATTGGATCACCTTGTCTTACACCTTGTGTAGAGCTATAAAAACCTACTAGTGATCCATTGATGAGCACTAAAAATTGATCTCATGCCAAACAAGATAGTATCCACTTACACCACTTATTGTGAACCTGAATTTCTTCAATACTTGCATCAAAAAGGACCAATCCACTTGATCATAATATTTCATCATATACAACTTAATAATAAACGAGGAAATATTGTGTAAAGAAATGGAATGGAGAACTTCATGTGCAACCAAAGTTCCTTCCATCGTCTCCCTACTAGGCACAAAACCACCTTGTTTTTCTGAAATAATTTTAGGAATTATTAGTAGCAACCGAAGGTAAATAGCTTTAGTAAAAATCTTGTAAAGAGTGTTACAAAGAGATATAGGTCGAAATTCTGAAAAAGACTTTGGTTCCTTGGCCTTTGGAATTAAAGCTATATGAGTTACATTGAATTGCTTTAGCATGGAGCATGAAGACCTAGATTCTTCCAATGCTTTATGAAGATCATTACTAACGAATTCCCAACATTTTTGGAAAAAAATAGTTGTAAATCCATCTAGACCTAGAGCCTTGTCTAGTTTGAGTGGAAAAACTACCATTTTCACTTCATCCAAAGTGAATGGTTTAATGAAACTAGAATTTTCTTCTTCAATTATTAAAGTTATAACTGATTGCAACATATCCTCCCTCTCCTATTCAACCCAAGCGGGTTTCCCTACTGGTGTTGATAACAAGTTTAAAAAGAATTTAACCCCTTCCTTTTGTATCTCATCTTCATTTGACAACCGCTTCCCTAATGTACTTTCTTGAATTATGAAAACTGTACTCTTTAATTTTTTTATCTAAGCGTACATATGAAAAAACTTGGTATTTTTATCCCCTTCTTTAAGCCAGAGTTCACGTGAATTTTGACACCAATATATTTCCTCTTGCAACACCAACTCTTCCTATTCTATTTGTAACTTCTTAAATTAATGTGTTTTCTATGAGATCTTGTGTTTGCATGTGTGGAAACTCTTCTAGCAAGGTGACCTCAACAAAATCTTTACTCCTAGAGAAACCACCACAACCCAAAGGTAAAGTGTCTTTTTGAATCCATTGCAACAATCCTTTCCCTTGCGCATTTCTCTGTTGTATTTGAAGAATTCCTTGATACTCTACATGCTTCAAAGAAATGTTATTTGGAAATAAAACCCTAAATAGGTGCTCCTCAAAATCTTTCCTTGCCCATTGTTTTGATATGCTCCATTGCGCATTCCTGAGCTACAGACGAAGAAGATGATGATAATCCTTTTGTTTCAAAGAAATGCTATTTGGAAAAGATACCTTGATCAAAATATCATTTGGATAAGAAATTGATAGTTTGATTTTTTTTATTTGTAAACTCCTAAGAACCACAAATTTCAAAAAAATCTTGCTTAGCATGTGACAATGTTTGCCTTGGATACAGTGGTTTCTAGTGATGGTGAGGATGTGTAACATTGGAGCCATAACACCCCTCAATGTATTGTTACTGTAGGCCCCATCAGTGTTGGTGAACCTGACCTTGAGGTTGACAATGGTGACCTCCCCAAAGTCTGCTTCATCTAAAGCACCTGGGTGCAACAAGATGCTACAACAATATATTGAGCTTCTACTATGGATAAGGATATTGAGTCATGCTTCTTACTAACCAAGGAACCAATGTGTCTCCTAACAAAAATGCACTTCCATTGGTGTTTCTCTAGTTATCTATACATCTTTCTTAATCAACCACAGTATAAACACTCAAAGAAAAGTTATCATCCTTCTTATATCACAAACCATAATCCAAAGTTCCCTTTAAATATCTAAAAAAAAATTCACTTCCTTCTCATGAGTTTTCTTAAGATTGGCTTGAAATATGGAAACCAAACATATAGCATGCATAATATCAAGTCTAGAAGCAGTCAAGTATAATAAACCTCTAATAATAGACCTATAAAGAGTCTAATCAACCTCAGGTGACTCATCAACCTTTCTCAAGTGACAATTGGTAATCATAGGAGTACTTATTGGTTTGGAATCCTCCATGCCAAACTTCTTCAAAATATCTCTAGTATACTTAGCCTAATAAATAAAGATACCATCATCAAGTTGAAAAATTTGAAGCCCGAGGAAGAAAGACAACTCACCAATCATAGATACCTTAAAATATTTCTACATCTCTTCTACAAACCTCTTAAACATATTATCATCTTCACCAAAGATGATATCATCAAAATCTTATCTTTCTCTACCTTAATGTAAAGATTACTACCTTACTAAAGTAAATACTTATCCAAATGAGCATACCAAGCTCTAAGAGCTTGCACACCATGTCCAAATCTTTCAATAGATGGAAACCATCCGGTTTCACAATGTAGACCTCTTCTTCTAAATCACCACTCAAGAAGGCTGATTTGACATCCATCTAATAGACCTTGAAATTCTCTTGAGAAGCAAAGGAAAGTAACATTTTGATTTCCTCCATTCTATATATTAGAGTAAGAATCTCCTCAAAATCAATGCCTTCTACTTGTGAATAACCCTTACATACCAATTTAGATTTGTTCCTTAAAACTTCACTATCTTCATTCAACTTGTTCTAAAACACCCACTTTGTTCCTATAACATTCTTATCAATTGGCCTAGGAACCAACTCCCATTTCCAATTATTTTCTATCTGATTCAAATATTTTTCCATTTCCTTCATCCATCCTTTATCTTTTCTACCATCAACAAATTTCTTGGGCTCTACCTTTGAAAGTAAGGACGAATTCACTTGATCACTTGCTTTTTTACAAGCATTCTCCTAGTTTTCACACCTTCATTCTTATCTCAACTAATATGATATGTTTTGATTATAAGGGGAAAATAGGTTTTGAAGGCACCTGAAACCCTTTATAACAAAAAATACTTAGAGCTTCTAAAAAATACATCAAGACAACATCGACAGCATCCCAAAAGCCAAAAAACACTACAAAAAAGGGGTGCTAGACGAGAGAAAAGAAAATAAGCTAACAATAGCACCCAACAGCATCAAAATAGCAAAACAACAGGAAAAAAATGACACCTAGCAATAGGTCCTTTATCATCATCTTTAGCACCTTTTTTTCCTTTTCCTTTAACTGGGTGCTCTTTCTCCATAAGCTCAGAAAAATAAACTTGATCCTCTTTGAGCTCACTTATCTTTCTGAAAAGGACTTCCAAGGAGTCCACACTGTTCTTCACAGAAATATGGCGCACATGCAAAAGGTTTTTTATGTCTACATTTATTCCTAGAGTCTTGGCTTCCAAAGTAGCCAGTCTATCTTCACACAGATATTTGAAATCATGGAAAGAACTCTCAAGGTTCACCATTTTGTCAATAAGAATGTCTGACATCAACTCCTTCAGAACAATCTTTAGATTCTCCTTCAAAGAATGTCTGATACTGACTCCTTCAGAAAAATCTTTAGATTATCCTTCAAACCTCTAATTTTAATGTTAATCTTATTGAATTCTTGAAGAGTCCACGTAGCTAACTTAAAATTTCTAGTAGCCCCAACCCTAGCCATTTCTAGCAATTCAAACATAGAGGTAGAATCATCATTGAGGTAAGAAAAGTCCTCGAAAAGAGGGTTTACCTTCAAAAGCTCCTAATTAGCTTTCTTCTTCTCAGAATCCTCCTCATCAAAACCCTTGATATCCTCATTCGGCTCTACATTGGGCAAATCCTACACTGGGGAGTCCTCAATAGCCACCGCCTTTTCACCAGAACCCTTGCCTTCACAAGACACATTGGGTTCTTTAGTCAGCACATCTAAGGCCTTGTTCTTCAGGTTTGCAATACACTTAGAAGACCATTGTGACTTTTCCTTGTCCTCTAACCCCAAAACATTATCCTATGACCCCACCTCAAAGCCACCACCAACAACACCCTGACCAACAGCCACCTCCTCAATCTTGGGAGGGGACCCATACAAGCCCACTTCTGTGTCCCTGTTGTCAAAGAGAACAAGGTGTTTGGCTACCCTGTTACTCTTAGAACTTCCCACTTTCCTCTTCTTCAAACACATGGTCGCAAGGGCCAGAGACACGTCCTCCTCCTCCTCATTCCAATCCTCCTCATCATCTAAACTGGAACTTGAGCCTGACAATCCTAAAACATCACTCAAAGCCTTCTCCTTACCCTTAATGGCAGGAACAAGGAGAAGAGTCTTAACATGCTCTGTGATTAATAAAATTAGACCTTCATGGAGGGCAGGATCCCTCCTATTCTTCAGGTGCGTGTAAATAGAAACCTCCATAGATGATAACAGGAAAAATAGGAAATAAATGAACAAACCATGTCTAAAATGGTTTAGGAGAGTGAAGTGATGATCGAGAATAGTCGTAAACCTCCCCTCCAGAGTCACATAGCACATAATCACCTCAACAACATTTGCCCAAATCTTCTTAAGGGATTTCTGCTCATAACCCCAACTTTCCATTTTGATTAATTTCTTCTGCTTGTCAACCTTGAAGAATTGGGTAATCACTTCCTCATTACTTTTCTTGTCCTTGAAAAATTTACAGCCAATCGTCGGCATCCCAATAATTGTAGCTACCATCTCCTCATTCACCTCCACTTCCAAGATTTTTATCTTGAGCTTGCAATTATGTTAGTAAGACACAAACTGTACCGAGGCATTGGGGTCATGCCCATGCAACCTCTTGAAGAACAGAGTGAAATTACCATGACACAAAATATTCCAAATCTTCTTTTTCCTAATGCCCACACAAGAATGAGCTTTGATTTTTCTTTTGTCACCACCCATTTCAGACAACACCAAAACAAGCAAGACCTTGCAAAAAAAACTCAATTGAATGCCAGAGAGCAAAAGGAAACCCACAAAGCATGCAAACCAGAAGATGGTACTAGAGATTAAATGTTGCATCATCTCAACCCATTCCATCATTCCTCAATAAGCTCCTAGCTTTCTTGGGAAGGATCAAGCCCTCCTACCATGAATGAAACTCATTTAAACTGACAACCTTGTTGGCAAAAAAATATGCCAACAAGTTTCCTTCTCGATAAACATGAGAGACATGGGTCTTTTCACAAGATCGCAACATGATTATAGCATCTTTAATGAGTTGATCCACATTCCAACTTGGATGATGGGTTCCACATAGATAGTTAAAATTATGTTTAGAGAATCACATTCAACCCATAATTTGGAGTAACCTTTGTTGACAGCATATTTGACACTAATAAACGTAGCCTCCGCCTCCACATAGTGATTGGTCTGAGTTCCCAATGGGAGTGCCACATACTTTTCTATAGTCTTAGGGGCATTTTATATTTATTTTTCCTTTTCTTATTTCTCTTCTTCTTCTCCAATGTAGGGAGGGATATCAGATCCACAAACCTCGGGTTCTTACAAGATCTGACACAAATCTTCATCAACCTTAACCTTTGTGCTTTCAATCATCTTTCACAATCTCTTGTTGTAGCCATGATAACTCTTTTTTGAAACTAGGGTTTTGCAAGAAAATTTGAGAAATACCTACCCTAGTTGCTCCTACATTAAATGCATTTTTGTTCTTTACACAAGTATATTTTTGCTCCCAAATTAAATTTTTGGCAATTAAAATCCACTCTTGAATTTATAAAAAAATATCAATTTTTTTTAATTTAAAAAAATTACAGGAATAAACTTCATAAAAAAATTTACGTTTCATTAGTTTACATCATTTTGAAATTCAAAACATAAGAACCACTTTTATTTGGTTGAAGTTGAGAATTTTTGTTTGTGTTGGCTAATTACTTTATAAAAGTGTGACATAGGTTTTTACTTTTACCCATTTAGAAATTGCGTTTTATAAATATGTAGCCATTATTATAAGCTTTCTAAAAATTATAATTTTGAATATATATATATAAGATAAAAGTGGCAAGCCACTATAAGGTTTCTATTGATTAAAAGGAAAATTACATGAGGAAAAATGACCAAAATGCCTCTGGGCAAGGTTGCTACAGGAGTGTGCCAGATGAATTTACATTACATAGCATCAAGAAACAACAAAAATACAAAAATTTCTTAGTCCTTCCAGGAGAGATTGCAAAACCTTCAAAGCCCATCATTCTAACAGACGAGGTATTCAAAAGAACCAGCATTTGTATAGCCAATGACAGAGAGAATTTATAAAGAAGACCCAGTAGAACAAAACATGTAGAACAAAACTAATAAATACCGGTCTTAGTCGACGAAGCAAGATCAATGGGGGGAGCAAAATATGGTTCGTAGAAGGGATCCTCCAATGCATGTCGATGCAAAAACTTGACTGCCTTGAACGTAGACCTTACTTTAGCCACAAAATAGTAGCCCAAGGATGCATGAAGACGACAGAGTTGATACTTGAAATGAGACGAACAAAATGCCAGCAAGTCTTGAACCATATCAGTCAAAAGAGAGCGTAGCACCGAAGAGGAGAGCAGTGCTTCACAACAAAAAAGTTGCCACCCACTAAATTAGTCCCAGCATGAAGGTCATATGACTCCAACATTGTATCAAGCACATACATGGGGAAAACATGAGGAAGAAGAAAGCTCCCCACAATGAACTTAATAGTCTCATTGCACCAAAGAATATCCATCAGATTAGAGAGAAAAAGAGAAGTAAGTTCATGCAGGAGAGACTGAGGGTGCATCTCAAGCCATTCCCTATGAAGCACTTTGATGATAGCTTTCTCAACCAGCGAACAGTGCACTACAAAGGCAATGCAAATCAATTTCTCTGAGCTATGATAAAGAACCTGAATTTCCAAATACCTGGGAGGAATATAGATGTGAAAGAGACTGCCCATGATAAGACCCAGGAATATTATGCTTTACCAAAGCAGAGAACAAAGAAGCCAAAAAATGGAAAAGAAATGTCATCAAAAGACTACCATGAGAGCCATTAAAAGCATATGACACCACTGAAAGATGAAGTGACAAGCATTTAAAAGAACATGTGTGTTATAACATAAATTTGCACGGAGACCCAGTCATTTCCACATAGGAATATTTTTTATTTTATTATTATATTTATATTTTATTTCTTTCGAATGTAGGTTTTTCACTAAACATCAAGGTATTTATTTCATACACGCAGAAAAATAGAAAAATAGAGAAAAAAATTTAAAAAATATGTGTGCATTAGTTATTGATATCCCTAATACAGAAAATAATGATAATAATTTTAATACATACAAAACAAGGTATGTGTTATGGCATACACCTATGTCCAAATTATAATTACTTCAATGACTTCAAAAATTAATTTTTAAAAATGCAACAAAAAAATTATGAAAAAATATCCATACACTAGATATTGATGTTACAAATTTATATTTTAAAAATTATAATTTTATCTTTTCAATAAAAAATTGATGTGTTATGAAATAAACAACATTTTTAAAAAATGTTTACTATAAAAAAATTATTAAAAATTAGACAAAGAATTCACAATTTACTTCTAATTTTTAAATATATATATATATATATATAATCTACACACAAATCTTCAAAAAGCAGTAGTTCACAACATCTCCAAATTATTAAAAGTTTAGTTGCTATAGGTTTCATAAATTGAAATTTTGGTGAAAAATGTTGATTTCAAAGCCCTGCTTTGACTAAAAAGTGGGACACAGTATTGTGGGCTAACCCTGCTTGATCTGATGATCTAAAAACATTAAAAATAAGAGGGAAAAGACTTTTAAGGACCATTTTAAAATATAATCAAAGGAAAATCCAAGTTTTTACAACTGGGATCCCCTCATCTCGAATTCTAACTCTCAAATACCTTAGGAAAATAAAATATAATTTTTACAATGCAAAAAAAATCACATTACAACATTAATTACAATTAAAAGCCTTAGTCTCCTTCATGGAATAAGGTCGAGACAATAAAAGTCATTCATATGTCCAATATAATAGCTAAAGCAACTTGAATTCAAAATGCATACATAATCATAGACTATACTTAACCATGACTCACAAGGCGATCTTAATCAATTTTACATCGTATTGTATATCAATTAAATTCTAATTTTACAACAACATAGGATAATATCTAACATATACTATGCATAGATAACCCTTATTAACTCCAACTCAAATTAGGTTAACACAAATAATTCAAATCCTACTTGAAACTATATTTCAACTTCAAAAAACATCAATTAGAATGGGAAAGTGTAAAAAATATTCATCACATAAAATCAAAATATACTTTAAACCATCAATAAATTAGATCATTCAGAAAATCATATGGAATTGAAGCTATTCTACACATGAAATAAATGTCTTTTATTGTCAATCACCAAGTTCATAAGTCCAGAACCTAATAATGTGAAATCAATCATGGAGTGTCAAAACAATAAGAGGTCCATTAGCATAGTTGAATAGGCCAATATAGATTGGGCTTCAGAAAAGGCTTAGAAAAAGTTCAACTAGTTGGTACTATATAGACCCTTCAATAATAAAGGTGTTTCGAGAGTCACACATGAGGTTAGGCCTCATTGTGTTAACATGCACTATAAGAGATCAACCCAAGAAATGAGTAAAATCATCATTCCAAAATAGCCCATCTTTATCCCAATCCCATGGTGAAAATACATCCATATTCACCTTGTTAGTGTAAACTTTGCAAGGTCTTGGATCTTCATTGATAATTGTGGAGGGTTATAATAGGCCATCCCTTAAGTGTGGATGCTTAAAAGATAGCTAGTTTTCCTTCTTTTGTACTATCATTGTTAAATAAAATTTAAAATCACACAATATAAATATGTATTGATTTGATCTATAAAAAATAATATAGGATTTTTGGAATGAAAAAGTACACAAAGAAATTGAAAATAGAATGTGTGCATTTAGTATGTGATTAATTTGATTGCATAAATGAGATGAGGAGACAACACATGTCTAGTGAAATTTTGGACATTGTCGGATATTTTTTACAAAGTGTATGTTGCTAAATTTATTTGGGAAATACAACCCCTCCAAGAAAAGGTATCTTTGTCTCCAACAAATCCATAAATTTTAGAATTTATTTTCCTCCAATTCTTATTATTTTTCTTGCTTGCAAAATATTGACATTGACTCTTGACTATGAGATAATTTGAGATGAATTTGATGACAAGGGTGAGCAAGTGTTTTATAGGAGATTTTTTTTGTGTGTTCCTTATTAGGAGTATTCTAGCCTCCACAAAGCAAGTTATTAGATAGATTCAAAGTGTGCAAAACTGATGGTCACTATATCAAACCTTAGGGAGAAAACTAGAAAAAGTGGTGTATGAGGATGTGATGGATACAAAGGGATATAGAAAATGGTCATAAGAGGATTTTAAAGTGAGGGAAAAGAGTCCAGGTTTGTCTTTGAGGGAAATAGAGTGAGTTTGTAGATTAAGGGTTTAGCTATGAATAGAGAAGTGGGTTTGTAATGGATCTCTAGTGATGGAATAGAATAAAATTGTGTTAAATAGTCAAGGGGAATAAAAACCATAAAATATCCATGGCTTGGTAGCTCCAAGGGGCATCCACAACTTTAGATCTTTGACATTCACCTTGGTGCCCTATTTCTCTTATGATGATCCTATAATTTAACTTGTGTTGGAGGATGAATGATGATAACAAGTTTTCTAATTTGTATCTCATGAATGGTTGGAGGGAAAAAGAGGTTTGTAAACTATCTTATACTAGTTTTTCAACAAAATGATCATGGAAAACATAGTATATTCCAAGATAGGAAGGGGTAGGAAACTTGAATTTTTGAAATTTGACTATGGACACTACTACACATGGGAATAAGTGTTTGTGCATGGTGAAGAATCCAAGTTTTAGGGGTTATCTATCAAGAGGTTCCTCAAGATAGGACTACTTAACTTGTGGTAGTTGTTAACCATTATTATTTCTATGTGATGCTCTTGTCACAGGTGTTTAATCCCCTACTATTCATGAGGAAATCTTAATTTCCCTCTAAGGAAGGGACTTCCTCCCTTAGATCCGAGTAGGTAGTGATTAGTGCTAGGTTGTCCTCTAGACAAAGAAAATTCCTTTGTTATTTGCTTATTGGTTTTTCTATCCCTTTTCCTCCTAGAATCAATATTGGCCTTCAAAATCTTAGTCACAGATTGGCTAATGTATCTTACATTCATGCTTCCTAACTCATCATATAATTTAAAATATAATTCAACCATTGTGGGTAATTGGACTAGGCCAAGAACCAAGTTTTTGGTCTTTTAAACCCATATTTGTTTCTGTTTTTGGGGTTGATCCTTAGGTCAATATTTTGTGAAATGTGAGAAGTTGCCACAATTTATTAAAAATAATTTATTTTCTTTAACCTCAATTGATTGCACCCATTCTCCATTAAGCGCACATAAGGTTAATGTCTTTGGAAAGTTTGTATATCGTGACCACATAAAATCAAGAATATAGTTTTGAATTCTCCACCAACCATTCCTCATCAAGTATTGCAAGTTCCCTTGTTATTGCCAATAAAGTAAAGTGCATTCATTAACCAAAGTTCCTACGAAGGTTATACAAGAAAATCCAAATTAGAGAATCTTCCACTTCGTATTTTAGTGAATTAAATTTTAGAGACTAATTTTGAATAAATAAATGTAGGTTGGTGCCAACAAAGCAATCAATTAATGCATGATCACAAAGTAAGGAATTTGCATCAATAACCACTGGGACATCAAGTATAATTTTGGCAGATGTCGAACTATCATCATCAATCGTTTGAATAGCAGATAAAGTCATATTTGGTGTGCATGAAGGTGCATGGTAAAATCATTAGAAGTGAGCCACTATAGTAAATATAATAATATATACTATTTATAATTTTGTAAAAAATATATATTTTATTGCATTTATGAATTCAAAAATATCATATTCTATAGTATATATATGGAATTTTATGATGTCAATTATAGAAGTGGATTAATAATCTTAATGGAGTTCTCCATAAATAGTTCAAGGAGGCTACTTAAGAGTTATTTTATTTATAAAGAGTTATTTTATTTGATTCACTTCAGAATTATTTTATAGTTTTAATTTTTTAAATCTATGTTGGCTATATTTTTGTTTTTATGTATACCATCATGTCAATATAGAACAACTCTTAGTTTAATTAGATTGAAAAAATATAAATTATTTTAAACTATGAATTATAGATTTGTGAATAAATTGTGAAATTAAATTTTAAATGATTGTAAATTATAAAATTATATATCAAAGTACATAAATTAAAGCATAGGAAGTGTATTTTAAATCATAAAATAAATTTAGATTAAACTGTAATGCACCTCAAAGCCTTATCCCCTCTTTGAAATTTAAAATTATTATAAAAATGAGAAAGCAACGGGCATTTTTTTATATTTAGGAAGTACCCGTTACACCATTCTCCAATTTTCTTCAAATTCACCTTGGACCCAATACTCGGCCATTTCTCTGGCTTCCTTTTTCTGCCTGGTGAAAATACCCATTTGCAGCGATTTCTTGATTGATCAACGATTTGAGATTTTAACAGATTAGATCTCATTTCTTTAAGATGGGTGCTGATGAAGGCAATGATACTGCTGTATGTGCATCGAGTATGGAATTTGACCATCATATTTTGGAGATCCTTGTGAATGAGGAGAAGACAAGATCGATTCTTCTTCTCCACAACACCCAGTGGAAGAAATTGCAGATAGCAGTGGCCAGTTGCTTATGCTCAAATTGTGGCAGAGAGAGGAGGAAATTGTTGCTCACCACATTGAATCGAAATAGTCTAGGATTGAGAGCATCAGATCAGAGATTTTCCAACTTGCTTGCTTCTTCTTTGGTTTTCATTTGTGTTGTTCTGCACAAGCTGATTGGTCAAGGCAATGTTGTAAAGATCTTAAAGAGAGACAAGACTGTTTCGAGGGTTCTGAGCAGATGCATTCAAGTGGTGAGGATGAAGGGCGTGACCTTGGATTTGCCAAAAGAGCCTCAACCTGCTAAGAGGTGGAAGAGCTCTAATGTGGAAGATAATTTTATGCAGCTAACTAATTGGTAAGATGATTGTATGTGGGATGATTTATGTTTAACAGCAAAAGAATTTTCGACACATTTTGCCTAAGGCTTATTGTACATGGAATTTTTGTGCAGTGGAAGAGCAAAAGTGAGATGTCTGATTAGCTTTCCTGGATGACTTATTGCTTTGTTGGCTATTCTTGAAAATATTCAAGCCTCGAGGAATGTCTTCAACTTTTGAATGTAGAATAGTGTATTTCTTGTCGAATGAGGTGTCTGTAATAAAAAGGATAGTTCACTTCGTGATTTGAACAAACAAAATGGCAGAACATTGACAAACCTAAAGGTATACCCAGTATAGGGATTTTTTTCATTTCTTTACAACTGATTTTCAAATTGTGATTTACCCTGTTGTGAAATGTGAAGTTGTTGATCTCCATGTGGTGTGTTTTCAAAAGTGAGATTTTATTTATTGCCTATGAATATGTGTCTAAGGGTTTTATAAGCCCTCTGTTGATGATCCAAAGTATAATTAGCATGTTGACGTTCTTATAACTGAGATCCATAAAAAAATTGCCTGTCCTTGATGAGTCCTGAACCTTATCTGCTTTTCTTTAGCACTGGGGTACAACACAGCACCGAGTTTATTAGTTTTTCTTGTCATGCTTTTCATCCTCAAACAAACCTACATTGCACAACATCCTCAAACAAACCGATGCCCAAAGGCACACCCATTATAGGGAGTTTTTCATTTCTTTGAAAATGATTGGGAGTGCCAGAGATCGATTTTAAAAATTTACATTTGCCCTGTTCTGAAACTACTTTTCATTTATGTCCAGCATAAAGGTTTTATCAGTCCTCTGCTGATGATCTTGGTATATCGGTTATGCCTTCAAAGCATAATTAACCTATTGACGTTCTTATAACTGAATAGCCTCTTAAATGGACTCTTACTTTATCTTCCTCTCCTTTTTAGTGCTAAACTGCAAGGGAAAAACAAGCGAGCAGAAGATTGCTTTCTCTATGCACATTGTTAGTGAGAAAGCATTGCATACTAATATTTTTTATGTTGCTCTGTTATTTGTGGGTCTGCTTTGTTCTGCTATTATTTTTGCTTTCATTCCATCAAATCTTAAGGATCTGCAATAAAGTAATCTCGAACTGCAAACCCATTGTTTTCTTGTATTATTACTAATTTTATCTACTGTTGTGCATATGTGACTAAAAGATTAAGAAGCAATTCTCAAGGGATTTTTAGAGCAGACTGGATTTGTGAATCAAATCATAAACAAATATATTAGTAGTTATGTTGTTCCTCCTCCCATATTTCCCCATTGAATACGTCAAAACTCTAGGCCTGAATTTGAAGTAGGTAATGCATGCAATATAAAATAACATCTTCATGCTTTCTCAGTAAATATCCATGAACAAATGCTTGCAGCTTCACCAAAATTTCCACAAAAGCATAAACCACATTTAAAGCAATGGTATCCACATTCCTCTTGAAGAATTATGTTAAACAATTGGTGTTCCTTGGTTAGTGCCTTCTCAAGAATGAAGGTTTGTAATAATTGCATATATATGTAGTACATAGAATGTGTGGTGCTAACTAAAAATCAACAAAGAACTTTTGTTCTGCCAAAGCTAAATTATTCATACCAAGAGGGAAATATATTTATACTTTCTAATCATATTTTCTTGAAAATCTTGAAAGCATATTTAAAAAGTTCGTTATGTGCGTATCTTGCTATATTTGCATGCCATGAAATAACATCTCTTCGATGAATTCTTGTCTAACAATTCATCACTTTGTGCATTCTTCCACCTTTTACACGCATGTTTAGAAAATCAACTACAACTACAATGTCAGATGAAAATCCTTTCCCAGCTATTTTATGGATGGATGCCCATATGACGATTCAAATTTTCCATTTTCGCAAAGGTTGTGAAAATGTTGGTAATGGTTTTAGGGTGTGGAATTACACCCGCCAAGAAATTTTCTTTTAACAAACCCATTTTATGTATATTTTGCGATTATGGTATTCGCATTTAACCACATTTCTTTGAGGATTTTTGTCAAACCATTCACATTCCTTGACTGTGGTTCTATATTCTTCTGGAATGTTTAGAGAATTGAAAAACCACCCCCCCACTCATCATAGCAATACAAATCATTAAACCATTTCAAAGCTTCCATTTTTACATACGCAAAGATAATGTTGGCGAAGCTTGGTGATTTTAGCTATACAACAGTCGATTGCATTTGTTTAAAATTTTCTGGTATTAATCAACAAATCCATTATTCATATTTCCTACCATTATTGCATATCATAAGGCTACAAATATTTGAGGCATGTTATCAAACAAGTCACATCACTTGTTTATGCTTTCACATTTGCATGATTGTCTATCAATGGTAGAGTAAATTGAATCTTGTTGTCACTGCATTCCATGAGATGATATCTCTTTGGGGTATTCTATCAAATAAATTTTGCACCTTCTCTATTCTTCCAAATTTGCATGCGTGTTTTTCAATACAAAAATCAAATTAATTTTCTGATTTAATTGTTCTTTTATAAAATTGGTTAGAATCAAATTAATTTTATTTCTCTTTTATTTAATCAAATTTTTTTATTAAACTTTTCAGATTGTCTCAAATACTATTGTAAAACATCTCACAGAACTATTTCTATACAGCTCTTATAGATTTTTGGATTTAATTGTTTGTTCCTTATATGTTTTAACATAAAATGATATATTATACTATTGTTTGTATGACTAAAAAAATGTATTTATACGTTCATATAGAATATTTTAATTGAGGAGAATCTCATTCTCGCAAGCAAGACAAGTACTTTGAAAAACAAGGACTGTCCTGCAGCAGGAGCCCCTGCCAAATGCAAGGATACAGGGGAAATGATTGAAAATGTTGAACCAAAGTTATAGACAATAGCATATTTATATTCAGGTGATAAATAACCAATGAGTGGTTTCAAACTCGAGATCTAGAGTCTTTTTATAAGGCTATGATGATTTGAAAAGAATAATAAGTAAACGCTACCACTATATATTTGGGTTTGTATGTGTTATCTGTCACGTTAAGTTTTTGAGACCCCTACATCCTTGTTTTCTTAGATTTTTTTGTCATCCACAGCAGTCCTCCTAATAGTAATTGTTCCATGAGGGCATCTTAGCCCTGTTAGATGTGATGTTTGAAAGGCATGGACAGGCTGTGATTGCAAATTTGCAAGATTCTATTAGCCTTGGCTTCAGTATCAAAGGCATAGTTGGAAAATCCTACAAATAAAATTCAAGATAAGTCTAATTCACTCCTTTGCTGAATATTGATTTATAATAGAAGTGTAAACACAATGCATATGCATAAAATGCAAATAAAGCAATGGGAAATCAAATTACAAACATGTTAGGTTTAAATTCGCTAATGTGTGAACGAACAATTACACTGAATTGGTTAAATCTGTAAATGCCTGCAAGCGACCTAATGAAATTCAGAGTACTTCACAACCTTTGCATAACATCAGGTTGTCGACTGCTTGAGAGTTAAAAAATGGTTAGAAGGCAAATGGAGGAGCATACTTAATTTTTATGTAATAGTACAAGTCGGCATGATATTGAGTTGTCTATTTTTGTTGTTCATAATGCTGACATGGAACACAGATGGAGGCAAGCAAAAAATCACAGTAATGACCAAGCCCTACTATGATTCTTCAGCCACTTGCTTTGTTGGTCACTGGACTGAAGAAAGCCCCATTAAGTGCATAAGTAGACAGGAAGCAATATTTACCATTGTTCCTTTTGGATGGACCAAGCAGTACATAAGCAATGTGTGAAGGGTCAAGGCCAATCCTCGATTGGTCAGTTATGATAACACTTATTGATTCAGTTTTACTAGATTAAAGTACTATGCTATATATTGCAAACCATAAAACACCACTGCCTTTTGCCCTGCATTCCAGTTATACTTATATGTGCAATACTCTTGCTCAACACTATTAGTTTTCCTAAATTCAGAGAGGCAAGACCTAAAGCTAAAAATAATACAAAACAACATGACTTCTTTTTCCAGCTACTTGGGCTGAATATCTTTGCATCAAATGACTTCTTATGTGGTTCCATGAAGGGTTTTTCTAGATATTTTTCCCAGATGCACTGCAAACCATAGGAAAACCCCTTTTGTTAGCATGTTTAAAAGAGCATAGAGCTTGCAAGATCAAAGCAATATGTTGCTTTGAGCAAATCTTCCATGAATTAATTTGTTTACAACATGGGTCATAATTTTACTTTCTAATTAAGCGCGAGACACATTCAAGGGCAATTTTAGCAGAATTGGAGGCCTTATTTAAGCTATTTAAGGATGTTCAGGTCTCTAGGGATGATTTGCTGCTGAAGACCAAGAACTTAACAGTGCAAAGCATGGATGACAAGCTATTAAAGGTGTACTTTTCCATAACAGTGCTTATTAGGACTCCGAAAATGTGATCATGCTGGATAGACATGATCACAGATTTTCCATAGTTGATCATGCTTGATTGAGCAGAACGAGGACAAGGTATTTAATCCTCTACTTGGAGATGGAGAGATATGCCCCTCCCCTTACGACCTACTTCACAGATTCTCCATTATTTTTGAAAGGAAATCAAAGCGCTTCTCGATTATACTAAGTAGTGTCGCGCCTTCCATTTTTAAACAGGTATTGGAATGAAAATGGTATTTCAAAAATGCAAAGCAGGAAGAGAAAATTCAGTGTTTATTAAAGTGTAGTTTACTTCCACTAAAGCTAGCTAGCAATAACCAAGCTTTTGTCCTAGTTCACGGAGTCAATTGCTCGTAACTAGCCCAGTTCCATTTCACTTGTCTCCAGACAAATTTAAATGAGAATTTAACTCAAAATCTCAGAAATTATATGTAATTAAATTGTTTTTCGTTTTGTCTTTTTTTCTCTGCTCAGGCATATACGCTGAACTTGACAGTCTGTGTGAAAATTAAAAAGAGTGTTTTTTTTTATTTTTAGTTTTCTGAATACATGAAGAGCATATGTGATCAAACTTTGTATGTTTTTAAATAAATATACATCAATTTTCAGTTCATCTCTGTTTATTCTCTGCCTTCCTCGTCAATCTCAAAGTCTAGGTCTTGAACAAGTTAGAAAATTAGCTAAGGTCTTGTTAGAGGTTCTTCAGCTACCTCCTCCTGCAACGCCCGACTGGAAATTGACTCGGAGTTGAAATCTGTTGATAAAATGTCAAAAAATGACAGTAAACTTTGTAAGTTAAAAGAAAAAATTATATTGAAATCATGGGAAATGCTCTACAATCTGGCTGAATGAAGATCTGGTGAGTTTCTGAGGCATAGAAAATTCAGTGTTTATTAAGTGTAGTTTCTGGCTAGCTAGCAATAACTAGTCCAGTATTGATTTACTAGTTCACAGAATCCATAGCACGTAACTAGCCCAGTTCCATTTCACCTGTCTCCACTTTCTCTGCATCAAGGACAAATTTAAATGATAATTTAACTCATAATCTCAGACATTATATTTAATTAATTTGTTTTTTGTTTTGTCTTTTTTATCTGCTCAGGCATATACGCCGAACTTGGCAGTCTGTATGAAAATATAAAAGAGTCTGTAAGAGCATTCATTGCATTCATTATTCTTGCATGCCTCTACACCTTTGAATGTGATCTGTTTACTGAAAGAAGATTGAAGGCAATGCTTGATTCCTAAACTAAATTAGAGAAATAGACAAGATAGAAATACTTGCCTGCCACTCCGATGGCGATTCCTTCAAAGACAGAATGAAAATAGAGTGCCAATATCAGTAATAGACTGTCACCCACAGAAGCCGAACCAGGTAATGGCGCCTCGCCTCCTGCCATGTTTTGATTAACTTTTCTGTAAAAGAGCAAAACAATTGTTGATTTGTAAATCCTATTGATCATAAACTTTTCACGGCAATGTTTTATGCAATTGCTTATGTTGGCCAGTTTCTTTCGTGGAAAAAATCATCAACAATTCACTGGGCAGCGACTCAAAAAACTGCCCAACTTGCCTACGTTGTTATTTTGTCTGTTAAAAATGATCAACTAGGCTGACAACTTATTTGCATGACTGAGAAGCCCCGCTTTGATGAGTGATCAAATTTGAAGGGTTATTCATGAGTGATTATTATTTTCATGACTGAGAAGCCCCGCTTTGATGCGTGATCAAATTTGAAGGGTTATTCATGAGTGATTATTATTTTCACTTTTCAAAACATTAAGTCAAAGCCTGAGGTAGCTGAAAAATCATGGAATTGCAGGGCAAGTCTCTGTTTATCCTCTGTTTTTACAAGTAAATATGTAATCACATGATTGATAACTTTAAGCTAGTTAAGTTGAGTTGTATACCTATTGAATCCAGCGATGAAGCAAATTATCTACTTTGTTCTTTGATCTAATTTATATTTATATTTGTATATGTAAATAATTTTTGTATTTATATATTTATATATGTATTCCTATTTATATTTATATATTTATTTATTTTATTATATATAATATATTATTATTTTGTGTAAATTATATGTTATAAAATATAAATAGTATTTAATATTATATAAATTATTATATATTATTTATTTTTAGAGAGGGGAAATAGAGAGGGGGAGGGGTGAGGGGGAAGAAGGAAGAGATAGAGGGGGGAAGGGAGAAGAGGATAGTGAGTGAGATGAGGAGAGAGAGGGAGAGGAAGGGAGAGGAAGGGAGAGGGAGGTGGAGGTGGAGAGAGATATAGGGAGAGAGGGGTGAAGATAGAGAGAGGGAGGGAAGGGGAGAGAGAGAGTGGGGGAAAGTGAGCGAGAGGGAGGAGAGGTGGAGGGAGAGGGGGGACAGGGACAGGCATAGAGGGAGGGAGTGAGGGGGAGAGGGAAGGGGAGAGAGAGAGGGAGAAAATGAGTGAGAGGGGGAGGGAGGGTGCAGAGGGGGAAGGAGAGTGGGAGAGAAAGGGAGAGATATGGAGAGAGGGAGAGGGAGGGACGAAGAGTGGGGGAGAGATAGGGTGGAGAGAGAGAGGGGGAAATGGAAAGCATGAGGGAGAGAGATAGAGGGGGATGGAGGGAGAGAGAGAGAGTGAAGGGAGAGGAAGGGGGAGGGAGGAAGAGAGAGAAGGAAGGGGAGAGTG
>VDFB02262690.1:322962-334056 GCA_007258455.2 Sequoia sempervirens | reverse complement strand
TATCGATGGTAGACTAAGGTATTTTTCATGCCAAACTGACTTTCATCCTTGTAAAGCTCTTGAAAAAGGATGCCATACCCCTGGTAAATTAACACCATCGAACCCTCCTCATGCTTCTACTTCTCACATTTTTCTCCCTGCAACGTGTGTCTCCAGTCAAGGGGTCGTGGGGATTCTAAAATTTGTCCTACGTGCTAGCTTTTCCCATGTGACATTCCATTTTCCCCCGTCATTCATTTGCACCATACTTCTTTGACTGCAGAACTCCTCCAAACACATGCACTATGCCCATCTAATTATTTTGTCGGCCTCCTTTACTGGGTCATTAATACTTAAAATGAATTTGGCATATTTCTTTTTATTATTTTTCACCTACCCATTGCATTCTCTTAAATTTTTCTTAAGACTTTAATGGGTTCCCATGACGTCCTCCATCACCCATCTCACCCAAATTAATGGGTGTGCATACCTTCACATGGTGTCTGTATTGGCACCATGTCTCTTGTCCCTCTCAATCTCTTCTTTCCTCACTTAGGGTATCATACATGGACATTGCTGACGGGGATGTGACAAAATGGCACAAATGGAAAGCAACTTTCTCCCCTATGCAAGGTGTGTCTAGAGGGCTTGTGACATTATGGAATCCTAGAACAGATTCAGTGGAGGCAATTAAGAATGAAAGGAACTGGAAGCTACTAAAAATGTCAAATATTGATTTTGAAATTCAGTTTAATAAATGTTTACGGCCCCACCTCAGAAACTGAGAAGAAAAGTCTTTGGGATGTTCTTACTTAGGTTTTGGATGACATTGGTGCAGATAAGATAATTTTAGTAGGCAAATTTAATGCAATAACCTCCCTTCAAGAGAAGAAAGGGGGTATTTACCCACCCATGAAAATGATGGAAGACTTTGTCTCATTCATCCGAGATAATGCTTTAATGGATATAAGACCTGAACAAGGAAAAATTACCTTAACAAATTGTAGGAAAGATTTCCTATAGATTGCTAAACGGTTGGAAAGATTTCTATCTTCTCCAAACTGGCTTGTGGAGGTAAACACTTTGACATCAGATATTCTTCCTCTATTAGGGTATGATCACTATGCAATATCTTTGAATATATTGATTCCAAATGTATGCTCAAAGAGAAAATCTTCTTTTAAATTTGAAAAGACGTGGTTCAGACATCCATTTTTTTTGCATGTACTTCAACAATAGTGGCTAATGCTCCATACGTAAGGGGATTAAAAATGTATCAATTTTGCAAGAAATTGTTATATGTAAAACAAGTCAAGCATTGGAATATCCATGTTTTCAAAAATATATTTGAACAGAAAGGAAAAGTTTCTAAGCAATTAGCTGAAATTAATGAACATATTATTCTGCATAGTCTGGACACTTCATCTTTTGAGTAACAAAGTAAGTTACAGGCATAATGGGCATAGTTGCTTGCCAGGCTGCTTGCCAGAGAGGAAGTCTACTAGAGACAAAAGTCCTGGGGGTTGTGGTTAAGAGATGGTGACCGTAACACCAATTTTTTTCATGTATCTACCCAAATTAAAAGAGAGCTATAAACTCTATTTTCTCAATCATAGATAGCTCCATGGGGGAAGATCTCACTAAGGAGATTGATATTCAACAAGAAAGTGTTAAGTTCTTTTCCAATCTATTGTCCACCCCTACTAGTCAAACACAAACTTTGGATATTTAGACTCAAGAATATTTAGCAGTTGTGCCAACTTTGATTAATATAAAAGAGGATAATGATTGCTTGTTGAAGCCATTCACCCTAGCAAAATTAGAGAATGTGGTTTTCTCATTATCTCCAAATAAAGCTCCAAGTTCAAATGGGTTTACTACTGTATTTTTTTTAGAAGTGATAGGATTTTATTGGTTTTGACTTACTAATGGAAATTGAAGGGTCGAGAAGAACTGGATATATGCTTAAGCAATTTAATACAACAAATATTGTAATTATGCCAAAAGTTAAGGATCCAAAAACATTTGCAGAATTTAGACCCATTTCACTATGTAATACGATTTATAAGATCTTTACAAAAGCAATTTATCTCATATTGCAACCTCTCATACCCAAGATTATAACACTTGAACAAGGAGGCTTTGTTCCAAGAAGGGAAACAACTAAGTGTGCAATTGTAACACATGAGGTATTGCATTCCATTAAGGAGAACAACCTTCCTTCATTTATCGTCAAACTTGACATGATGAAAGCTTATGATAGAGTGGACTGAAATTTTTTGATGCAAGTCCTACACAAGTTTAGCTTTAGTAGAAGATGGTGTAAATGGGTCTTATCATGTTTATCGGAAGCAAAGCTCTTAGTCATTATTAATGGATCTTCAGTAGGGTTTTTTAACTCAACCCAATGGGTGTGTCAAGGGGATCCTCTATCCCCTTTTCTCTTTATTATAATAGAAAAAGCGTTGAGTAGATCTATAAATCAAGTTAATTCACAAGGGTTTTGGCATGGTATTTCAATACCACAAACAAATATTTCACTCACTCACTCTTTGTTTGCATATGACACAATATTATTTGGGAAATCTTTAGTTCAGGAAGCCACTCAAGTAAAGAAAATTCTTGATTAATACACTTTTGTTTTAGTGCAAAAGATAAATGCAAGCAAGTCAAAAGTCTACATTTTTAATATAAGTGGACCTCTTAAAAGGAAAATTATGAAGATCTTAGGTTTTCAAGTAGCAGAAATTCCATGCACATATTTAGGTATACTATTTTCATGGGTATAAATAAAGCTTCATACTGGGGTAAAATCATAGAAAGAATTAAATCAAGAATCTTATCATGGAAGGCTAGATGGCTATCATTATCAAGAAGGATCTTGTTGATTAAATCAGTTTTATCTTTCATTCCTAATTACTTTTTTGGTGTTTTGAAAGCTCCAAAAATAATTATTTCACAAATTGAGAAGCTAATCAAAATATTTTTGTGGAGGGGTAACATGGATGACCAAATGAAGTTGCCACTATTTTCCTTGGATAGAATATGTTTAGGAAAACTTAAAGGAGGTGTTGGTCTACATAATCTAATAGCAAGGAATTTGGCTTTTGGCACAAAACTAATTTGGAAAATGTATACAAAGTCAAACTTGAAGTGGTGCAACATATTGCAAGCAAAATATATTGATAACCCTTCCCCCTCAAGAATAATAACAATTTCAAATCCTCCTAATGGGTTGCCAATTTCGAATTTCATGTTAGCATGTAGACATGTCATTGTCTCCTATATCTCCTGGGAAGTAAATAACGGGGAAGATATCCTCTTTTGGAAGGATTCATGGAATGATTAGCCTACATTAAACACATTTCAAGATTTGCAAGTAGTAGAAGGGATTCTTTCAACAATTTAGGGCACTAAATTGATAGATTATGTCCAATCAGTGGATGAAATTACAAGAAATGTAGTTTGGAAAGATGTATCAAGTATTCCTCTTCCAGCTAATGAGAAAGTATTGTAGCAAAATATTCTCAAGAATAGAGTGGTGTTAATCTCAAACAAGAGGGGCAAAATTATTTGGACACCATCTAGGCATGGAGGATACACACTCAAGTAGGGTTATAGATCTTTAACCAGTTCTGGGGTGCAAAATCAAAATCAAAGAGCTTATTCTTTTTGCTAGAACCCCATGGTGCTTCCAAAAGTGGGTAGTTTTGCATGGTTAGCCTTAAGAAACCGAATATTAACAAGTGATAGATTAAGCAATCTAGGAGTAGCAAAGCCATTTAAATGTGTTCTACCTGGAAATGTTCCAAAATATATGGATCATTCATTTCTCCAATGTTCCTATGCTCAAGAATGTTGGTCCTTCATTAGAAAGAAGTTAAATTGCTTTCTTACTCTTCCTAATACTCTTTGGGATCTATTTTCTGGTTGGCTTGTTCTCTTCAAATCAACACTGTTCTCTTGCATTTGGAAGATAACTCCAATAGTTACAATATAGAATATTTGGTGGGAACGTAATAGGTGCAGATTCATGGCATCAAGTTCAACAGTTGATCAAATCTAGGGTACAATTGAGAAAGAAATTTCGGAGGTGGTGAACTCCTATGTCCAAAGCCATATAATGTCTCCTCTATTTTCACAAATTGGGATAATGGAATATTGAAGCAATGTAAATACATAGTTTTACCTTTTAGAGGTAGTTTGCATCAACCTTTGAAGTAAAAAGTGCGCAAAAGTAAAATAAAATGGTCTCCTCCTCATTCTATTTTTTGTAAAATGAATTTTGATGGAGCATCACGAGGCAATCCGAGGATATCAGAAGCAGGTATTTCCATCCATAATTGTAAGGGGGAATTATTGGAAGCTAAAGCAATTCATCTATCCTAGGGTACAAATAATCTAGCAGAGGAACAAGCTCTGTTGCATGGATTGAAATTGGAAAATTACTATTGGTGTCCAAAGAATTCATATTGAGGGCGATTCTCTGTTGATAATTAATCCATGCAAGCAAAAGCACATTCTGAATTGGCATATCAACTACATTTTACAACAATTTTGGCAAATATTTGAAAATTTTGAGTTAGTAATTCTTTCTCATACTTATCGAGAAAGGAAATCATTTGGAAAATCATATAAAAAATTTAGGTTGTGAGGGTTAGGAATTTGAATTTGTAAAGGATAGGGACAATACTTTTACATTTTTAGATATGGCAACTATAGTAACAAAGGAGTATGTCTAATTATATTCAACGTGGAGAATATGTCTTCTTAAAAGGTACTCTAATCTTTTGATGTAGGGTATGAAAGTTATTGCTTAATGATGGTATACAAAGTATAAAAGATGATATGGTAATGATGGCTCATGTGATTTATTTTGCTTAGGCTAGTGAAGTGACATAAGGACAATTCCCTAAGAAATCATTGTGTCATTCTATAGCTAGTTGTGCAAATTACATGCTCTAAGCTCTACTTGAGGTTATTAATATCTCCACTCAAGGCACATTAAAGCATAATTCATAAAAGCTTGAGACGTTACAATTTAAGGAGTCTTCATGCTTCAAGAAGCTTTAAATAGCAAAAGATAGGTTCTTCAGGGTTTTAATGGTTGCCAAGCCTGTCAGCGTTCAAGGATGGAGTATTTTCCAAGGAACTATAGAGTGGCCATTCTAGTAAATGAGTGGGAATATCCATTTTCTGAAGGCATTAAAGACCAATAGCTTCTCTAGGTTTTTAAGGGCTATTATGTTTAATATTGGAAAAGCATCAAAAGGGTAATTGGAGATGAGGTGTTATATCTGCAAGCAAGGATAATTCTATTTTCATCTCAATTACTGTTAGTATTTTTTTCTAATCTTTTCAACTTGCTTCAATCTTTCCAGTATCTTGAGGTAATTGTCATTAAGGTTGTCAAGGATATCTTTCTACAAAACAACATCCTTCTCAAAGCGACACAATCTTATGATCTATGGAAGGTACAAGGGTATGTTGGGGGTTCTTTCCTAGGCATTTTCTACTGCACGGGCATGCATTAACCTCAGTTTATAATGCCATAAAGATGACACTAGCAACATAGAGCTCACGTCACTTACAAACTATACTAGATAGGCATGAAGTGGATATCGGTGTTGAATTATCTGAGAGAATTAGAACAAGGGGTTAATGCCATTATGGTGTTGTCTCATAGTCATGATGTGCCACCCCCTCTTGGTGCGGTTGTTCAGGACAATGTAGCTAGTGATATTCTTCACCATCACTATGTTGCAGTGCCAAATCTGAATGTTGTTCCACCAACACAAACAAAAGAGGATGATATGCAAGAGCAACAAGATGAAAACGAGGTATAGGTCGAGTAGATGGAGGAGTAAATCTAACTAATCCATTTTTGCATTCTATGACTATTGAATAGTAGGGTTAGGGCTTCCAAATTTTGTGAATGTGTTTACAATTAGGGCTTTCATTGTTGAATACAGTTGCTGCAAAATTAGGCATTTTTTCAATTGTAATAGAAGTGTGATATCTAGCTATATTTAAGAGCCTCTAACATTGATAAATTTTGAATCTATAAGACCTATATTTATATATTATTAGTATATAGGCTATATGCTCTTTGCCTCATTTTTTTTATAATACCTAATATTTTCCAATGCACAATTTTATAAAATAGTATGAATCTAATTAAAATATTTATTTTTTAGACAGTAATGTAATGAAGTTCACCTTCAAAATTTATTAAAACTCTTAGAATAAAATTTGCAATTCAATTCATCGGTAGGGATTTTGGTGCTCTAAGGCATAGGCTTAGAACAAACTTGGACGTGTATTCTATCATTGTAGTGTGGGGTCTTGACTTAGGGGACTTTGTGGAATTGGTGTGTAAAGTGATGCAGAAAATTGTTCACGAGGACTTTTTGGTGGACATGGATTCCATCTTTGAATGAGAAATACCGGGGGTTGGCCTAGACATTTCTGAAGGAATTATTGATGAAGAGATGGAGTTACTCTATGGGGGCACCAAAATTAAGCCATTCATTCAATGGTCAGAAGGAAACTTCAAATCTAGGTGCCGAGAAGAAGCCAGACTGGGATGGAAGGTGCTTAAGCTCTTTATCGAGCTCATGGAGGTTAAAGAGTTTATTGAGAAGGCCAAAATGGAAGTGCAGGGCAAGGTGGTGAAAGTGAAGAGTCAAAGGAAACGTCGGTTGAAGAAGCGAGGCAAGTACCTGAAGAAGAAGCAAATGAAAGAGCTAGGTGAAGGACTGTTAGGCTCAGGTAGTGCTCGTGATTGAAAGATCCTATAGGGTCCTTTTTGCTCCTTTGTTTGAATTTCTACCACTGTCAGTGAATTGTTTTTTTTGGGGTCTTGGGTTGGTAGGTTTTGTCGGCTATGGTATTACGGTTTGGGGACAGTTCATAGAATGTTGGTAGTGGTTTTTTGCACTGTTAACAGTTACAGTGATTAAATACTTTGGAAGGTGGTTTTTGCACGTTAAGGTGCTCATTTTCTTTCTTCTGGGAATTTTTTTTTGGGGGGTATCAAAACTGAAATGGATGTAATGTTTATTTTCAAGTAATATAAATTTTCGTGTTACTGACCAAAAAAAAAAATTGCAATTCAAATTTTCATATGATTCAAAAATAAATGTAGAATATAATTACAAACTGGAAAACACAATGTGGGTTGTCATTTATTTCATTCTGCATGTTCAAAGCTAAAAGGGTGGAAAGCATAAGGAGGAGTTGTAAGTGTGAGATACATAAAACTAACCAAATTGACTTGAGGAGTGACTAACCAATTGGTTTGTTACATGTTTAGGATTTTAAAACATGTGGGTTGTAGGTTTTATAACACCTAATGTTTTTCAACCTGCAATTTTCCAAAACAGTATGAATATAATGAATACCATTTGATTTATAGATAATAAGAATGTTGAAAGTAACCTTAAAAATTTCCAACAACTTTTATTTTGAGTAAAAATTGTATTTCAATTTCTTCATATAATAAAAAAAATGTAGGATATAGTTTCAGGTTGGAAAACACAATGCAGGTTGTCAATTATTTCATTTTGCATGTTTGAAGCTAAAGGTTGGAGAGCACAAGGAGGAGTTACAGGTGGGGGATACACAAAACTATCCAAATTGATATGAGTGGTTACTAACTAATTGGGTTATTATTTGTTTAGGGTTTTACAGTAGTATGTGGGTTGCAAGTTTCATAACACCGAGTGTTTTGCAACCTACAATTTTACAAAATAGTATGAATGTCTTGAAAACATTTTTTTATTTAGAAACCATGAAAGTAATGAAAGAAACATTCAAAATTTATAACAACTCTTAGTTAGAGTAAAAGTTACATTTTAATTTCTTCATATGATTGGAATAAAATGCATAGAATAATCACAGTTTAGAAAATATAGTGTGGGTTATCAGTTATTTCATTTTTGCATGTTGAAAGCTAAAGGGTGGAGAGAATGGGGAGGATTTGTAGGTGGGGAATACATAAATCTAACTAAATTGACCCAAGAGGTGACTAACCGATTGGGTCGTTACGTGTTTAGGGTTTTATTATACTATGTGGGATATATGTTTTATAACACCTAGTATTTTCCAACCTCCAATTTTATAAAATGGTATGAATGTAATGAAAACCTTTTATTTTGTAAATAGTAATAATTTAATGAAATTCACTTTCAAAATTTATAACAACTCTTATTTCGAGTAAAAATTGCACTTTAATGTTTTCATATGAGTAAAAAATAAATATAGAATATAATTGTAGGTTGGAAAACACAATGTGAGTTGTTAGTTATTCCATTTTGCATGTTCAAAGCTAAAGGGTGGAGAGCACATGAAGGATTTGTAGGTGGGGTATACATAAAACTATCCAAATTGGCCTAAGGGGTTGCTAACTAATTGGGTTGTTACGTGTAAAGGGTTTTACAATAGTATGTAGGTTGTAAGTTTTATAACACCTAATGTTTTTCAACATGTAATTTTATAAAACAATATTAAGCTAATTAAAACCTTTTATTTTTTAGACACTAAGAAACTGATGAAGTTCACCTTTAAAATTTATTAAAACTCTTAGAATAAAATTTGCATTTCAATTTTTTATATGATTCAAAAATCAGTGTAGAATATAATTGTAGGTTAGAAAACATAATGTGGGTTGTAAATTATTTCATTATGCATGTTCAAAGCTAAAAGGGTCGAAAGCACGGGGAGTTGTAGGTGGGAGATACATAAAACTAACCAAATTGAATTGAGGAGTGACTAATCAATTGGGTTGTTACACATGTTTAGGGTTTTAAAACAATATGTGGGTTGTAGGTTTGGTAAGACGTGTTTTCCAACCTACAATTTTACAAAACAATATGAATATAATGAAAACCATTTGTTTTATAGAGAGCAAAAATGTAATGAAAGTTACCTTAAAAATTTACAACTCTTATTTTGAGTAAAATAATGTGTTTCAATTTCTTCATATGATCAAAAAATAAATGCAAAATATAATTGCAAGTTGGAAAACACAATATGGGTTGTCAGTTATTCCATTCTATATTTTCAAATCTAATGCGTGGAGAGTAGAGGGAAGAGTTGTAGGTGGGGGATATATAAAACTATCCAAATTGACCTAAGGGGTGACTAACCAATTGGGTTGTAACATGTAGAAGGTTTTATAATAGTATATGGAGTGCAGGTTTCATAACACCCCATATTTTTCAACTTGTAATTTTACAAAATAGTATGGATGTCTTGAAAACATTTTGTTATTTACATAGTAAAAATGGGATGAAATTAACCTTCAAATTTATTAGAATTATTAGTTAGAGTAGCCGTTGCATTTCTATTTCTTCACATGATTGAAAGAAAAGGATGTAAAAAACAATTGCAGGTTTGAAAACATAATGTGGGTTATCAGTTAGTTCATTGCATTTGTTCAAAGCTGAAGGGAAGAGATCTTGGGGAGGAGTTACATTTTGGGGACACATAAAACCAACCAAATTGAGCTAAGGGGTGACTAACCAATTGAGTATTTATGTGTAGAGAGTTTTACAATAGTATGCGGGTTGTGTAGGTTTCATAAAACCCAGTGTTTTGCAACCTGTAATTTTACAAAACAACATGGAAGTAATTAAAAAACTTTTAATAATAACATAGTAGGAATGTAATGAAATTCACCTTCAAAATTTTATAACAACTCTTAGTTAGAGTAAAAACTACGTTTCCATTTTTTCATATGATCAAAAAATAAATGCACAAAATAATTGTAGGTTGGAAAACATAGTGGGTTGTGAGTTGTCATTTTTCTTATTCAAATCTCAAGGGTGGAGGCCTAAGGGGGAGTTGCAGGTGGGGGATACATAAAACTACCAATTGGTTTGTTATGTGTTTAGGGTAATACAACAATATGTGGGATTCAGGTTTTATAACATCGAGTGTTTTCCCACCTGTAGTTTTATAAAATAGTATAAATATAATGAAAACCTTTTGTTTTGTAGACAATAAGAATGCAATGAATTCACCTTCAAAATTTATCACATCTCTTAGAGTAAAAATTGCATTTCAATTTCATCATATGATTGAAAAATAAATGTAGAATATAATTACATGTTGGAAAACACAATGTGGCTTGTTAGTTATTTCATTCAATGTGTTCAAAGCTAAAAATGGATAGCGTGGGGAGTTGTAGGTGGGGGATACATAAAAATAACTGAATTGACCTAAGGGGTGACTAGCAAATTGGGTTGTTAAATGTTTAGGGTTTTAAAACAGTATGTGGATTGCAAGTTTTATAAAACCGAGTGTTTTCCAACTTGCAATTTTATTTATAGTATGAATGTCTTAAAAAAATGGTATTTAGAGAGTGTGAATGCAATGAAAGACACCTTCAAAATTTATCACAACTATTAGTTAGAGTAAAAATTGTATTTTAATTCCTCATATGATCAAAAAATAAATGCACAAAATAATTACAAGTTGGAAAACACAATGGGTTGTGAAATATTTAATTGTGTTTGTTCAAAGCTCAAAGGTGGATACATAAAGATAACTAAATTGACTTGAGGGTGACTAACCAATTGGGTTGTTACATGTAGAGGGTTTTACAACAATATATGGGTTGAGGCTTCATAACACCCAATGTTTTGCAACCTATAATTTTACAAAAAAATATGAATGTAATGTTTTTTTTGTTTTATAGACAGTAATAATGTAATGGAAGTCACCTTCACAATTTATAATAACTCTTTCTTAGAGTAAAAATTGTGTTTCAATTTTATATGATAAAAAAAAATGTAGAAATTGCATGTAGGAAAACACCATGGGTTGTGAGTTATTTCATTATGCTTGTTCAAAGCTCAAGGGTGAAGCAATCAGAGAGGGGTTGTAGGTGGAAAATACATAAAACTAACTAAATTGAGCTTAGGGGTAACTAACCAATTGGGATGCTATGTGTAGAAGGTTTTACAAGAGTATGTAAGTTACAGGTTTCATAACACCTAGTGCTTTCTAACCTACAATTTTCCCAAATAGTATGAATGAAATGAAAACCTTTTGTATTGTAGATAGTAATATTTTAATGAAAGAAACCTTCAAAATTTACCAAAACTATTA